>OU343160.1:131830541-132091161 GCA_910595825.1 Philhelius pedissequus | reverse complement strand
CAGTCTGTCAGTCTGTCAGTCTGTCAGTCTGTCAGTCTGTCAGTCTGTCAGTCTGTCAGTCTGTCAGTCTGTCAGTCTGTCAGTCTGTCAGTCTGTCAGTCTGTCAGTCTGTCAGTCTGTCAGTCTGTCAGTCTGTCAGTCTGTCAGTCTGTCAGTCTGTCAGTCTGTCAGTCTGTCAGTCTGTCAGTCTGTCAGTCTGTCAGTCTGTCAGTCTGTCAGTCTGTCAGTCTGTCAGTCTGTCAGTCTGTCAGTCTGTCAGTCTGTCAGTCTGTCAGTCTGTCAGTCTGTCAGTCTGTCAGTCTGTCAGTCTGTCAGTCTGTCAGTCTGTCAGTCTGTCAGTCTGTCAGTCTGTCAGTCTGTCAGTCTGGTCAGTCTGTCAGTCTGTCAGTCTGTCAGTCTGTCAGTCTGTCAGTCTGTCAGTCTGTCAGTCTGTCAGTCTGTCAGTCTGTCAGTCTGTCAGTCTGTCAGTCTGTCAGTCTGTCAGTCTGTCAGTCTGTCAGTCTGTCAGTCTGTCAGTCTGTCAGTCTGTCAGTCTGTCAGTCTGTCAGTCTGTCAGTCTGTCAGTCTGTCAGTCTGTCAGTCTGTCAGTCTGTCAGTCTGTCAGTCTGTCAGTCTGTCAGTCTGTCAGTCTGTCAGTCTGTCAGTCTGTCAGTCTGTCAGTCTGTCAGTCTGTCAGTCTGTCAGTCTGTCAGTCTGTCAGTCTGTCAGTCTGTCAGTCTGTCAGTCTGTCAGTCTGTCAGTCTGTCAGTCTGTCAGTCTGTCAGTCTGTCAGTCTGTCAGTCTGTCAGTCTGTCAGTCTGTCAGTCTGTCAGTCTGTCAGTCTGTCAGTCTGTCAGTCTGTCAGTCTGTCAGTCTGTCAGTCTGTCAGTCTGTCAGTCTGTCAGTCTGTCAGTCTGTCAGTCTGTCAGTCTGTCAGTCTGTCAGTCTGTCAGTCTGTCAGTCTGTCAGTCTGTCAGTCTGTCAGTCTGTCAGTCTGTCAGTCTGTCAGTCTGTCAGTCTGTCAGTCTGTCAGTCTGTCAGTCTGTCAGTCTGTCAGTCTGTCAGTCTGTCAGTCTGTCAGTCTGTCAGTCTGTCAGTCTGTCAGTCTGTCAGTCTGTCAGTCTGTCAGTCTGTCAGTCTGTCAGTCTGTCAGTCTGTCAGTCTGTCAGTCTGTCAGTCTGTCAGTCTGTCAGTCTGTCAGTCTGTCAGTCCTGTCAGTCTGTCAGTCTGTCAGTCTGTCAGTCTGTCAGTCTGTCAGTCTGTCAGTCTGTCAGTCTGTCAGTCTGTCAGTCTGTCAGTCTGTCAGTCTGTCAGTCTGTCAGTCTGTCAGTCTGTCAGTCTGTCAGTCTGTCAGTCTGTCAGTCTGTCAGTCTGTCAGTCTGTCAGTCTGTCAGTCTGTCAGTCTGTCAGTCTGTCAGTCTGTCAGTCTGTCAGTCTGTCAGTCTGTCAGTCTGTCAGTCTGTCAGTCTGTCAGTCTGTCAGTCTGTCAGTCTGTCAGTCTGTCAGTCTGTCAGTCTGTCAGTCTGTCAGTCTGTCAGTCTGTCAGTCTGTCAGTCTGTCAGTCTGTCAGTCTGTCAGTCTGTCAGTCTGTCAGTCTGTCAGTCTGTCAGTCTGTCAGTCTGTCAGTCTGTCAGTCTGTCAGTCTGTCAGTCTGTCAGTCTGTCAGTCTGTCAGTCTGTCAGTCTGTCAGTCTGTCAGTCTGTCAGTCTGTCAGTCTGTCAGTCTGTCAGTCTGTCAGTCTGTCAGTCTGTCAGTCTGTCAGTCTGTCAGTCTGTCAGTCTGTCAGTCTGTCAGTCTGTCAGTCTGTCAGTCTGTCAGTCTGTCAGTCTGTCAGTCTGTCAGTCTGTCAGTCTGTCAGTCTGTCAGTCTGTCAGTCTGTCAGTCTGTCAGTCTGTCAGTCTGTCAGTCTGTCAGTCTGTCAGTCTGTCAGTCTGTCAGTCTGTCAGTCTGTCAGTCTGTCAGTCTGTCAGTCTGTCAGTCTGTCAGTCTGTCAGTCTGTCAGTCTGTCAGTCTGTCAGTCTGTCAGTCTGTCAGTCTGTCAGTCTGTCAGTCTGTCAGTCTGTCAGTCTGTCAGTCTGTCAGTCTGTCAGTCTGTCAGTCTGTCAGTCTGTCAGTCTGTCAGTCTGTCAGTCTGTCAGTCTGTCAGTCTGTCAGTCTGTCAGTCTGTCAGTCTGTCAGTCTGTCAGTCTGTCAGTCTGTCAGTCTGTCAGTCTGTCAGTCTGTCAGTCTGTCAGTCTGTCAGTCTGTCAGTCTGTCAGTCTGTCAGTCTGTCAGTCTGTAGTCTGTCAGTCTGTCAGTCTGTCAGTCTGTCAGTCTGTCAGTCTGTCAGTCTGTCAGTCTGTCAGTCTGTCAGTCTGTCAGTCTGTCAGTCTGTCAGTCTGTCAGTCTGTCAGTCTGTCAGTCTGTCAGTCTGTCAGTCTGTCAGTCTGTCAGTCAGTCTGTCAGTCTGTCAGTCTGTCAGTCTGTCAGTCTGTCAGTCTGTCAGTCTGTCAGTCTGTCAGTCTGTCAGTCTGTCAGTCTGTCAGTCTGTCAGTCTGTCAGTCTGTCAGTCTGTCAGTCTGTCAGTCTGTCAGTCTGTCAGTCTGTCAGTCTGTCAGTCTGTCAGTCTGTCAGTCTGTCAGTCTGTCAGTCTGTCAGTCTGTCAGTCTGTCAGTCTGTCAGTCTGTCAGTCTGTCAGTCTGTCAGTCTGTCAGTCTGTCAGTCTGTCAGTCTGTCAGTCTGTCAGTCTGTCAGTCTGTCAGTCTGTCAGTCTGTCAGTCTGTCAGTCTGTCAGTCTGTCAGTCTGTCAGTCTGTCAGTCTGTCAGTCTGTCAGTCTGTCAGTCTGTCAGTCTGTCAGTCTGTCAGTCTGTCAGTCTGTCAGTCTGTCAGTCTGTCAGTCTGTCAGTCTGTCAGTCTGTCAGTCTGTCAGTCTGTCAGTCTGTCAGTCAGTCTGTCAGTCTGTCAGTCTGTCAGTCTGTCAGTCTGTCAGTCTGTCAGTCTGTCAGTCTGTCAGTCTGTCAGTCTGTCAGTCTGTCAGTCTGTCAGTCTGTCAGTCTGTCAGTCTGTCAGTCTGTCAGTCTGTCAGTCTGTCAGTCTGTCAGTCTGTCAGTCTGTCAGTCTGTCAGTCTTGTCAGTCTGTCAGTCTGTCAGTCTGTCAGTCTGTCAGTCTGTCAGTCTGTCAGTCTGTCAGTCTGTCAGTCTGTCAGTCTGTCAGTCTGTCAGTCTGTCAGTCTGTCAGTCTGTCAGTCTGTCAGTCTGTCAGTCTGTCAGTCTGTCAGTCTGTCAGTCTGTCAGTCTGTCAGTCTGTCAGTCTGTCAGTCTGTCAGTCTGTCAGTCTGTCAGTCTGTCAGTCTGTCAGTCTGTCAGTCTGTCAGTCTGTCAGTCTGTCAGTCTGTCAGTCTGTCAGTCTGTCAGTCTGTCAGTCTGTCAGTCTGTCAGTCTGTCAGTCTGTCAGTCTGTCAGTCTGTCAGTCTGTCAGTCTGTCAGTCTGTCAGTCTGTCAGTCTGTCAGTCTGTCAGTCTGTCAGTCTGTCAGTCTGTCAGTCTGTCAGTCTGTCAGTCTGTCAGTCTGTCAGTCTGTCAGTCTGTCAGTCTGTCAGTCTGTCAGTCTGTCAGTCTGTCAGTCTGTCAGTCTGTCAGTCTGTCAGTCTGTCAGTCTGTCAGTCTGTCAGTCTGTCAGTCTGTCAGTCTGTCAGTCTGTCAGTCTGTCAGTCTGTCAGTCTGTCAGTCTGTCAGTCTGTCAGTCTGTCAGTCTGTCAGTCTGTCAGTCTGTCAGTCTGTCAGTCTGTCAGTCTGTCAGTCTGTCAGTCTGTCAGTCTGTCAGTCTGTCAGTCTGTCAGTCTGTCAGTCTGTCAGTCTGTCAGTCTGTCAGTCTGTCAGTCTGTCAGTCTGTCAGTCTGTCAGTCTGTCAGTCTGTCAGTCTGTCAGTCTGTCAGTCTGTCAGTCTGTCAGTCTGTCAGTCTGTCAGTCTGTCAGTCTGTCAGTCTGTCAGTCTGTCGTCTGTCAGTCTGTCAGTCTGTCAGTCTGTCAGTCTGTCAGTCTGTCAGTCTGTCAGTCTGTCAGTCTGTCAGTCTGTCAGTCTGTCAGTCTGTCAGTCTGTCAGTCTGTCAGTCTGTCAGTCTGTCAGTCTGTCAGTCTGTCAGTCTGTCAGTCTGTCAGTCTGTCAGTCTGTCAGTCTGTCAGTCTGTCAGTCTGTCAGTCTGTCAGTCTGTCAGTCTGTCAGTCTGTCAGTCTGTCAGTCTGTCAGTCTGTCAGTCTGTCAGTCTGTCAGTCTGTCAGTCTGTCAGTCTGTCAGTCTGTCAGTCTGTCAGTCTGTCAGTCTGTCAGTCTGTCAGTCTGTCAGTCTGTCAGTCTGTCAGTCTGTCAGTCTGTCAGTCTGTCAGTCTGTCAGTCTGTCAGTCTGTCAGTCTGTCAGTCTGTCAGTCTGTCAGTCTGTCAGTCTGTCAGTCTGTCAGTCTGTCAGTCTGTCAGTCTGTCAGTCTGTCAGTCTGTCAGTCTGTCAGTCTGTCAGTCTGTCAGTCTGTCAGTCTGTCAGTCTGTCAGTCTGTCAGTCTGTCAGTCTGTCAGTCTGTCAGTCTGTCAGTCTGTCAGTCTGTCAGTCTGTCAGTCTGTCAGTCTGTCAGTCTGTCAGTCTGTCAGTCTGTCAGTCTGTCAGTCTGTCAGTCTGTCAGTCTGTCAGTCTGTCAGTCTGTCAGTCTGTCAGTCTGTCTGTCAGTCTGTCAGTCTGTCTGTCAGTCTGTCAGTCTGTCAGTCTGTCAGTCTGTCAGTCTGTCAGTCTGTCAGTCTGTCAGTCTGTCAGTCTGTCAGTCTGTCAGTCTGTCAGTCTGTCAGTCTGTCAGTCTGTCAGTCTGTCAGTCTGTCAGTCTGTCAGTCTGTCAGTCTGTCAGTCTGTCAGTCTGTCAGTCTGTCAGTCTGTCAGTCTGTCAGTCTGTCAGTCTGTCAGTCTGTCAGTCTGTCAGTCTGTCAGTCTGTCAGTCTGTCAGTCTGTCAGTCTGTCAGTCTGTCAGTCTGTCAGTCTGTCAGTCTGTCAGTCTGTCAGTCTGTCAGTCTGTCAGTCTGTCAGTCTGTCAGTCTGTCAGTCTGTCAGTCTGTCAGTCTGTCAGTCTGTCAGTCTGTCAGTCTGTCAGTCTGTCAGTCTGTCAGTCTGTCAGTCTGTCAGTCTGTCAGTCTGTCAGTCTGTCAGTCTGTCAGTCTGTCAGTCTGTCAGTCTGTCAGTCTGTCAGTCTGTCAGTCTGTCAGTCTGTCAGTCTGTCAGTCTGTCAGTCTGTCAGTCTGTCAGTCTGTCAGTCTGTCAGTCTGTCAGTCTGTCAGTCTGTCAGTCTGTCAGTCTGTCAGTCTGTCAGTCTGTCAGTCTGTCAGTCTGTCAGTCTGTCAGTCTGTCAGTCTGTCAGTCTGTCAGTCTGTCAGTCTGTCAGTCTGTCAGTCTGTCAGTCTGTCAGTCTGTCAGTCTGTCAGTCTGTCAGTCTGTCAGTCTGTCAGTCTGTCAGTCTGTCAGTCTGTCAGTCTGTCAGTCTGTCAGTCTGTCAGTCTGTCAGTCTGTCAGTCTGTCAGTCTGTCAGTCTGTCAGTCTGTCAGTCTGTCAGTCTGTCAGTCTGTCAGTCTGTCAGTCTGTCAGTCTGTCAGTCTGTCAGTCTGTCAGTCTGTCAGTCTGTCAGTCTGTCAGTCTGTCAGTCTGTCAGTCTGTCAGTCTGTCAGTCTGTCAGTCTGTCAGTCTGTCAGTCTGTCAGTCTGTCAGTCTGTCAGTCTGTCAGTCTGTCAGTCTGTCAGTCTGTCAGTCTGTCAGTCTGTCAGTCTGTCAGTCTGTCAGTCTGTCAGTCTGTCAGTCTGTCAGTCTGTCAGTCTGTCAGTCTGTCTGTCAGTCTGTCAGTCTGTCAGTCTGTCAGTCTGTCAGTCTGTCAGTCTGTCAGTCTGTCAGTCTGTCAGTCTGTCAGTCTGTCAGTCTGTCAGTCTGTCAGTCTGTCAGTCTGTCAGTCTGTCAGTCTGTCAGTCTGTCAGTCTGTCAGTCTGTCAGTCTGTCAGTCTGTCAGTCTGTCAGTCTGTCAGTCTGTCAGTCTGTCAGTCTGTCAGTCTGTCAGTCTGTCAGTCTGTCAGTCTGTCAGTCTGTCAGTCTGTCAGTCTGTCAGTCTGTCAGTCTGTCAGTCTGTCAGTCTGTCAGTCTGTCAGTCTGTCAGTCTGTCAGTCTGTCAGTCTGTCAGTCTGTCAGTCTGTCAGTCTGTCAGTCTAGTCAGTCTGTCAGTCTGTCAGTCTGTCAGTCTGTCAGTCTGTCAGTCTATCAGTCTGTCAGTCTGTCAGTCTGTCAGTCTGTCAGTCTGTCAGTCTGTCAGTCTGTCAGTCTGTCAGTCTGTCAGTCTGTCAGTCTGTCAGTCTGTCAGACTGACATGCGCATGCGCTCAAGCGATTATGAATACCCTTTATATGTTTGAACAAAGCTCGGTATGCGGTGAAAGAAGAGAAAGAAGGATAGAGAGATGTGTGGGGCGACGTATTGAGATGGTGGTTGTTGTCTCAGATTTTATCTCCGGGGATGGCGGCTGAACTAATACGGAGCAAATTACCATGTCTTATTTATTTATGTCTCTTATAATTCGCATTATTTTATTTATTTCGTTGTCATATTTATGAGTAGTTTACTCAATCACATGTGGTTAGTGTTATGCCTGAACAGCATGTAATAAGTAAACCTGCAACTCATTTTATGACAATTTTTAGAATTGGTTTTTAATGGAATATAAGAAGACATAGACAACGGCAGGTATCGAACCTGCGACCACGAGGTTGACAGGCGAGCATACAACTATCGCGCCATGGCCATCCCCATTTGAATATTATATCCGTGGTTAAATAGATTGTACACTTTCGGTGATTTTCTCCGATAGGCAGATTGTTTTAAATTATATAATTTATTTTAATTACACATCAGGTAAAAAAAGAATTTCACTTGGAATAAAATTTGTAATGGGTGTAGTTAAAAGGGAAATAAGAATCAGATAGCCAATGAATGGGCTTACCTTTATCCCGGTTTATTGTTGTGTTTGTTATTATTTCATTTTTTTGTTAACTTACTTCAACTATACTCTCGACAATAGCTTACATTAGTGTTCCCGTAGTTTTTTTTAAATTTGCTTGATACTATAGTTATTATGGGTCAGATATCCAGCAATAGGGTTGACCCAAGTCACCTTTTGGTCTGTTGTGTCTGCCCTAGATTCCAATCCCATACAACTATCATATTTAATTCGCTTATAGTTTTCTTGTTCTCATATTTTCCTTATATTTTTAACTTTGAGATTTATTCCGGTGTAGATATCGAGTGAATGGGTTTGTTCCCTCTTTCTGCTGTGAATGCCGATTTTTCTCTTTGGATAAATATCGTGGTAATGATGATCAACTTGTGGGTGTATCTTAGTCCCTGCATGGTTATGCGTCTTTCCGACAAATCTTTAATTTTTATTTTCCATTTTATTTAACAACATTAAACAATCCTTCCTTTGGAGCTCATCTATTGATTTGGTATCAATCTGTTTCTATATACTAATGAATACTCGTATGATACCTATAGTTCAATTATGAGGTGATTTTATTTTTTGAATGCGGTACATTTTATAAATTTTACCCGTTAAATCATCCTGAGGAATTATTTCGTCACATCCACAAAAACAATGGCAGTTTTCTATTGATTTTCTTGTTATAATATTATTTATTTCTTTTTTTGTTCAGTTTTCTGACATAAATCTGTGTTATTTTTTGATATAAAGAATTTTTTTTGTATTATATTAACTGATTTGTGGGAATATACTTATTCATTTCAATTGATTATATTTAATTTATTTTTATTAACATTTTGGAACCAGAACTAGAAATTTTAACTTTTACTCAGAATTCATAAAGATTTGATCTCGCTTGTGTAGTTAAATCATCTTATGTCTTCTGAAGGCGGATATAATTTTCCCTTTAAAAATTGCTATCTAAGAGTAAGAAAAACTGTTCCCTCAGTTTTTTTTTTCTAATCTACCGCGCTCAAGATATTATACTACCCTTTAAATGTTTCAACAAAGCGCGGACATTAGGTTAGGAAGAGAAAGAAGGATATGAAAGATGTGTGGCGCGATGTTCTGAGACTGGAGGTGGTTGTTGTCTCAGATTTTATCTCCAGGGATGGCGGCTGAACTAATGCGGAGAAATTTCCGTATCTTATTTATCTATGTCCCATATAATTCGCATTATTTTTTTCTTTCGTTGTCATATTTAAAGGTATACTAGTTTTACTCAATCACATGTTGTTAGTTCTAGGCCTAAACAGTATGTAACGAGAACGAGCAACTCGTTTGACATTTAATTTAGAATTGGTTTTTAATGGAAAAATAAGATGACATATACTAAGGTAGGGATCAAACCTGTTCCATGAGGTTGACAGGCGAACACACAATTATCGCGCCACGGCCACCCCCAGTGGTTAAAAAACTTCGTAGAAGACAAACAAAAGCAAACATATCTAATGCAAATAATCAAGGGATTATTCCTACTCCTTCTGGCGTTGCAAAGATAATTAGAAATCAGTCAGACTAGGTTAGAAAGAATGGTTGTTAACTTAGTCCGAGAAACTATTTCCCAGCAAACTCCTCCAATTCAAGGTGATTATGATGTTCGTGGACGTACTGAGCCTCGTCTGCCTACAGAACGAAATCAGGCTTTCCCTACTAGTTCGACTAGATCACAAAATACATCTCGACATCTTACGGCAGATGAGTTCATAAATCAACTCCTGAATTTGAATCTTTACGATCCTCCTACAATGAATACTAATTGAACAATTCATCCATCAGGGCTTTCTCAGATAACATCTAACTTAAAAGTCACACCTTTCTTAAATGGGGATTGAAATTCGATAACCGTAATATGACCGCAGACGACTTTATTTTCAGACTTGAACGTCTTAAAGAAGGTTATGGTGAGACATGGCCTGAAATTGTCATGAATTTCCACCAATTTGTGTCAGGACAGGTAGAATCCTGCTTCTGGGTTTTTATTAAGGGACGTGCAACGATCGATTGGTCAATTCTTCGTGTAGCGCTTATGGAGCAGTTCTGTTCCCTTGAGACCGATACAGAAATTTGAAAGAAAATATTTGATGGGTGGCATAAACAAAATGAAACCTTTGATGGCTTTTATATGGTCAGCCAACAGATGAACACGAGACTTCTCATTCCGACGCCAGATTTTGAATTTATAGGACACATCAAAGAAAATTTTTGGAGTAGGATGGGGGAGTTACTAGTAACTTTCCGTACGACAAGCTTATCTGAGTTAGTTTATGTGTGTAGAAAAACAGAGAAATACATTTCTGGCCATGACACTCAAAAATCTAGGGACCCAGTTCAAAGCAGTTTCGCAAATACACAAACGAAAAAGAGTTTACGGACTCACAGCCTTCGACATCCAATGTGGCTTTAGTAGTATTCCAGTATAGAAGAGATTCTAGCGAGAATACCTGCTGGAACTGTAGGAAAAGTGGTCATAGCTACTGAGAATGTACTATTGCTCAAACTAAATTTTTCTGTTTTAAGTGCGGTAAGGAGAATACCACCTCCCACAATGTCCAAGATGTTCGAAAAACTTTCGAACTAGCTTACCGAATACCGGGACGGTTTGCTCAGCCGTCCAACTACCGAAACCCAAGAACTAAAAGGAGTTTCTTTAGCAAATTCTCCTCCACCAAAGTTTAGTCAGTCCGTAACCATCTTGCCAAACCCAAATAAGAATAAATCTTTTCAACCGAAATTGTATGATAATAAACACGTAGTGAGTGCACCTTTTAAAACACTTCACGAACGTCTACTTGCGTATCATGCCGCTAGGAATAAGATTTTTGGCACTAGCAAAGCCCGAGCATCATCTAAGGTAGCTAGAATTAGAGATTTTATCAAAAAAAGAAAACAACTATATCAAGACATCGAAGCCACCACTATCTGTTCTGGAGATGATCCACGACCCTACGCTACAGTAACCTTATTTGGAAAGGATATGTTAGGACTGCTTGACAGCGGCGCAAGTATTAGCTGTTTAGAACTAGGAGGTCTAGAGTTCTTATTGTTTACGAGGATTGGATCGTATGCTTAGAATGGGGATAATAGTAGAAAGTAACAGCCTATGGAACTCTCGTGTAGTTCTAGTACGAAAACTTGGTAAGAACAGGTTATGTCTAGACTATAGGTAGGTAGATGCTAAAACCAAAAAAGCTCGTATCCTTCTATCCAAGGAGTGCTAAGTCGGCTAACAGAAACACACTACATAACGAGTGTGGATTTGAAAGACGACTTTTGGCAGATACCACTAGAGAAAACTTCACGGGAGAGGACTGCGCTTACGGTTCCAGGCAGACCTCTTTATCAATTCAAGATCATGCCATTTGGCCTGTGCAATGCTCCACAAAGCATGTGAAAATTAATGGAAAAGGTGGTACCACACGAATTTATATCAAATGTCTTTGTTTATCTGGACGATCTGCTGATCATTTCGAAGAACATATTCGACTTTTGCAAATAATTGCAACCCAGTTAAAAGATGCAGGGTTAATAATTAATGTTAAGAAATCCCACTTTTGTTATCGAGAGTTAAATTATTTAGGATTTGTGTTAGCGACGGTTGTAGAAAAACGGACCCTAAGAAAGTTTCTGCGATACATGAATTTACCATACCAACCACACCTCGGCAAGTAAAAAGATTCCTCGGTATGTCCGGCTGGTATCGACGTTTTATTCATGGCTATTCGACCATCGCTGCTCCAATTACAAATACTTTTGACCGGTTCACTTTTGACAAGGAAGCGGTTGAAGCTTTTACAAAAATTAAGGAATTGTTAACTACTGCTCCTGTTCTTATCGATCCTGGTTTTAATAAACCCTTTACCATTCTTTGCGATGCTTCTGCAACTGGTATAGGATGTGTCTTATGCCAGAAGGATGACGAAGGCATTGATCGACCCAAATTACAGCGGCACAGGGCGAGAATGCATGGCTGCTGTCATGGGGGCTGAAAAGTTTAGGGAATATGTACAGGTACACAATTTCAAAGTCATTACCGGATATGCGTGCTCGAAGTGGCTGATGGGACAGAACGACCTAGCTGGACGATTGGCTCGATGAAGCCTGAAGCTCCAAGGATATGATTTTGACATACAACATCGGAAGGGTACCCAACATGTGGTAACATATACTCTCTCGAGATCCGAAAGATGCTATAAGCATTGATGCTATGTCAGAAGAATATCCCACTGATGTTCTTTGATGTGCAAATCGATCTAGCCGACACCAGTTTTCGAGCTGAGGAATATGCTAAGATAACTTACAACATCGAAAAGCAAAAATATCAACTACCAGACTTTCAAGTTTACATAATAATTGTACTTAAGCAGCTAACCAAGTTTGTTGTGATGCAAGCTCTAAGAAAGGCGACTACCGACACAGCTGTCAAGTTTCTTCACGAACAAGTTTTTTGTATGTATTGAGTACCTGACTCCCTTATGTCGGACAATGGGAAACAGTTTACGAGTGTAGCCTTTGAAAAGTTTTTAACTACGAATGGGGTTCAACACATAAAGACGGGTTCATTCGCTCCCCAAGCCAATGCTAGTGAGCGCGTCAATCGCTCAATACTCACCGCTATTAGAACATATATTAAACACGACCAAAAAGAATGGGACTTACATATTCCTTCTATCGGATGCGCTCTACGTACGTCATTACATTTAGTGATTGGGATGTAGCCTAATGAGGCACTATTTGGACAAAAGATGGTGGAACACGGATCCGACTTTAAAATATTGAAGAACCTTAATATCGTCAATAATTCTGAAATTCAAATTAAAAAAATGAATATTCTGCACTCGAAACTTAAAGATTGTCTTAGAAATGCGCATGAATCCTATGAACATGCTCACAATACCCGCAGCAAAGCAGTGAAATTGCAAGTTGGCGATAAGTTATTCAAACCAAATTTTATATTAAGTAATGCAGCTAAACATTTAAATGCAAAATTATGTCCCAAATTCACAGAAGCGAAGATAGGGTCAGTAGTCGGTAATAATCTGTTCGAATTGGAAGATGATAAAGGTAAAAGACTCGGGGTCTTCCATTCACTACTAAAAAAATAAATAGGCGAAGTAAATCGGCTAGCTTGCGTGAACATGAGACATAATATGAATTCTCAAGCGTGGGTCATATCACACAAACGAAATATCTGATTTCAATATAATTTTTTTTCAGACGGTTTCCGTTTCTTTTTCATTAAGTTCGTGATACTAGCGAAATGAACAAGTTTATAGGAAACCAGGGATTTTGCGAATTTTTCAACATTAAAATACCTGAACATTTTGATGTTGGAAAGGCAGTGCAGAATAATCTTTGATTTTCTATAAGAATTTAAATATTGATTTCTTAACTGGATTCTCTTTAACAAGCCTTACATCGGGAGGGTGATGGGGAGGTATGGTTATCCTGAACAATAGTTTTCAAAAAACCTTTTAAGTTGAACAAAATTCGAAATCGAGAGCGACAGATTCATCTTAAAAGTTACCCACATAGAATTTGGATGTATACGGTAACGGAAGACATCCGGGATATCAAAACTCGGAAAGGTTTAACCAAATAAATTAGAAATTATCGCACATAATTTTTCTAAAATTATGAGCTGAATTTTGGTATATAATTCATATATATATAATTTTGGTTAAAATCATTCGAGTTACGAGCATTCCGGAAATCCCCATTAATAATAATTTGTTCGAACTCGGGGATCTTTCGTTTCGATAGGATGTTGACCGAGCGGGAGCAAGCCCCGAATCGCTGCACGGCTTCACACATAAAACAAAAAAAAATATTTAAAATAAAATATAATAAGTAAAAAGGCAAAACTTCGTTTCGATTCGGAAAATTCAAAAGGAAAGAAAAATAACATCGGATACGAGTTACGAAACAAAAACAGAAACGTACACTTTCCGAAGTACAATAAAATTTTATAACTCGTGCGCCAGAATCACGTGCTTTTCTTTTTTTTCGCAAAAATAGAAAAAAGGCCAAATATTTCATATATTTTTTGTGTACGATGTTATGCAGTCCAAAAAATTGTGTGACTCGTGCGCCACATTTGCTTTTCCTTCTATTCGGCACCTCGTTCTTAGACAAAAATATGAATACGACCAGAGGTTTCCTATTTTTATGTTAAATTATGTAGTGCAGTGTTTCTCGCGTTTTAAAGGTGGTCCGAAAATAAGACAAAAAAAAAGAAGAACAAATTATGTTCCCCGTGGCATGTCACGCTATCTTATCGTATCCGTAGATCCTTCGATATAACACAATAAATAATAAATTCTGCAAAACCACAAATCTATTTTCTCGACAAGCAAATTGTCAAATCGATTAGTAAAGTCGTAAAAAAATAGACCAAAAATTATGTTTTAAATAAATAACCTGCAAGAGAAAAGTAAAACTGTGACGTCATAATACCTTATACAAATAAATAAAAAAACAGAATAGATAACAAAAAAATTAACGAAACATAGAGTTTGCATTCCCCATTATATTCCCCTGCACTCAGAAAAGAAAACAATAAAATGAACATCACCCAGTTACATGCACACCCTGCACCACTCCGATCTAAAGCCTAGTACGCTGCTGATGCGAAACGAAAAATCCCATACAAAAATGACACGAAGAAATCATGAACGAAAAATTTCGCTCTACTTTTCGTTTTCCAGTACGCTGCTGAACGACGAAATGTGTAATTTTAGTGGATAGCTGTACTAGATTTCTTAGTACAATTCTCCACTCTTTTCGTTCTCAATTTAATTGACCTGCACATTAATTGCTTGCGAAATTTTGACATTTCATTTTTTTTATAAAAAAAAATTCTAGCTCTTGTATTGTTTATTTGATTTTTCTTTGGGTTTTCTCTAGTGTCTGGTTTTTCTGTGCATTTTATGTATTAGATTATTCGAAATAAGTTCAATTCTAATTTTTGTATGAAAACCAATTTCAAAATCGACTAAACTAAATCTGCAAAATGGAAATGGGAAGTTGGAAAGAAGCACACCCTTCACATATCTTATCGGCGAACAAGATATAGCGGATCTTTATTTGGAGTGCTTTTTATAACCAACTATCGACTTTTCTCATACCTAGTGCTAGTCCTTAGATTAAAAATAACCTGTCCTTTTAAAATTAATTTATTTTAAGTGACTGTTAAATAAGAATATTATAATCAAGATTCAGTAGTTTGTTCTGCAATTAACTGTCCATGTCATGGTTTTTAAAATACATTTGTTACTCCGACTTTTAAATTCTATGCGACCTTTGACACCATATAAATATTTAAAAAACACTCACCATTTCTAACTACATACTTTCAAAACATAAATTAACTCAATTGCCACAAAGAAAAAAATCAAATCGGCCGCGCGCTACTGGCAGTACGAATATGAATTTCTGACCTGGACGTAACAAGATGCATCCAGGCCGGAAGCCAAAGGTAAGCGACCTTCCATTGCACCAACGACAATTAAGGAAATCATCGTTTCCACAATAATATATGGTTGCAAAAAGGCCATCTTAAACGATACCCACCTCAAAATAGCTCTCTATCTGGAGAGCCTGTTTCTGATCTCATTGATTGGCGATTTTATACCATACCCCAGAACTTATTTCTCAAGTTCAGACATTCTGTTTTATGTTTACTTCACGAAAATCGGCACGGGGTGGACATTGTTATTTAGTCTACAATTTCTGGTGATGACCTCGCTAGTCCTTTGTTGTGTTGATAGAAAGAAGATGATGACAAATCACTTACCTCGCATTGCCATCGCTACCTTCTTTTTCTTTTCTGGACCAAGTTTTTTAATGTAATTGAACCATCGTATGGCAGATACACTGATCGTGGATTTGATAGCAAATCAAGCTGCTTGCAAACTGGTCACTTGTGGATTGGATTTGACATATAAGGCCATGCATTTATACTATTCATTCGATTTTGGTATTAATTGAGGAAGCAGGACCAATAGTTAAAATGGGAATCGATCAATGAGCATTTGCGAAACGAATTGTATAAACGCAGCGTAGCAGAGCGGACAAAAACAAACCCACTAAGAAAACTCACTGATGAACAAGTGAAAATGCAACCCGTTCCAAAGATATATTCCAAAAGCTATTCACTGTTCACTTTGAAATATATAATCTGAAAAATATAATCAGACTATATAATATAAATATAATGGACTATACCTTCGGACGGAGTTGTCTAATGAAGGCGAGCGATATCTTATTAGAATCAGCACTTCATACTTTCAAAGGAAGCATCAACATTTTTTGCAAAGAAGTTGTATTAAAAAATATAACTCTAGAAATACGCATACATCGTTCTAAATATACGTATTTCAAGAGTGATTTTTCGCAATAATCCTTCTACATAAAAACCTTTGATTCTGATTTTAAGAGTATCAAGAGTAGATTACAAAAACGTATCAACCAAGTTTTTAGGGTAACCCGTTCCAAAGATACACTCCAAAGTATTTTCAGATAATGTATTTCAAAGTAAACAGTGAATAGCTTTTGGACTATATCTTTGGTCCAATAAAGGCGAGCGATATCTTTTTAGAATCAAAATTTCATACTTTCATAGGAAGCATTAACAAAACCAAAAGTAGTCTTGTCACCAAATTACTTTTAGATGTAATTTTTTTTTTGTCAAAAAATTACTTTTAGATGTAATTTTTTTTAATAATTCTTGGACTTGAAAATGGTATCCGGAATTAGTAAGAAACCATAAATTAGAACTCAGAACCGTTTACACCATCCCAATGAAGCACGTAGTTTTCGAATTTTAGAGTGGGTTACCTCCCAACTTTATTGATTTTCTTAAAATTCATAGAAATTGTATCAAATCGGCAGATAAACCAGTTTATAAATTCAAAATTAATTGCTTAATTTGGATCATTTAAACGGTTCTGAGTTTTATTTTAAATCCTCTTTGTTTAACTAGAACCATTTTTATATCAAAGAATTATTTTATAAGAATTACATCTAAAAGTAATTTGGTGACAAGAAAATTCCATCTAAAAGTAATTTGGTGACAAAACTCCTTTTTTTACAACTTGTCAACTTTTTTTGAGAGTTTACACCACAACTCTCCGCAAATATTTTTCCGCTGTGATTTTCGTTAGCATTTCGCTCTCCTATTGGAGACCACCGAAAATTTTCGTTTCGCATCAGCAGCGTACTAGGCTTAACACAGCATCAGCAAAATGAATCCGCAGTACGGCTTTAATCAAATACTTCCCCATCATCTCCTTCATCTTATCGCCTACATCATCGTTCATCCCTTTCAATTATTTTAAAGATTTATTGAATATTCATTTTACTGGTTGGTAAATTTCGACAGTTCAGGTATTTTTTTATGATAAGAAAAAAGAATAAATTATATATGTGTAGCTATAATTAAAATGAAAGAATAAAAATATATAACAGATTAAAACATTGCGTAAAATTAATTTTCAACTCATAAATTATAGTATACCAATAAATCTAGGTAATTTAGGATCAATGTTTCGTTCAAAGTTTTTTTTCGGTGTATTTTTTTTTTTGAGAAGTAACACACATTCACTTATATAATATTACGGACGCGAAATTCGGATATTATGCGCACAACATTTGGATATCGGTTTTGGCCACATCATTTAATTTGTAAGTAAAGATAAACAAAACCTAAAATTTTGAACGAATATTATCATATTAAGAATGAGTTTTTTTTTATTACAAAGAGAAAACAAAAGTATAAAAAAAAGAAAGAAAATTGATATTAATATGTAATTTCAAATAATTTATTTTCAAATCATAAAAAAAAATTCTAAAGATTTAACATTCTCTGATTATACGAGTATATATGATGTAATTGCCTTTTACAATACTGTAAGCTCTGAAAGTCAAATTGTTAAGTAGGTACAACATCATTAGACCATCGGTAAATAAATCTTAACAGAACAATTTGTGAGACAACAATATATAAAATATCTAAATTCGTTGACAATATTTGGCTAAGAGAAATAGAAAAAAATAAGAGAAAACAAAAAAAATCAACTGTAAACGGTTTTTTTCCTAGTACTTTGGATTTTATATTGATATAATATGTAGATATACCTAATATACAAAGGATTATAAAAACTAAATAATAAACAGTTTCTTTCTATTGGTAATTGAATTCCTACTTTTAATTTAGTTTGCTTATAAATTAGTATAATTAAGTTTATTCTTTTATTTTAAATAAAACTAAAATTATGTATATATTCTACATAAAACAAAAGTAATGGTTTAAATTTTTTCGTATGATTTTGGTTCAGCCAGGTTAACAGGAGACGTAACAATATAATTTTCATTTAAGATGAACATTTCGGAATGAATTTCAGTTGGTAATTTTTGAGACGGTGGATGTGGCGAATTCTCTTTTATGATGTCAACGACAGGAATGGTATAAAAATGTTTGTATTTTCTTGCCTCTTAGATGCACAATGGAAATATTTTTTTTTAAATGTAAGTGATACCGGCTAATGGTGATTATGGATTTTTTTTTTACTTTTCCCGTTAAGTTTTAGTCAAATTCGGTAATCAGATTTATCGCAAAAAGAAAAGTAAACAAACTTACCGCTAGTATGTAGGATTTAAAACCTAAACATGAGTTATTATCACATTTGGGGTTATCACAAAATTATGAGGACGTGGTAACTATGGCTAAAATGTCCCGTTGATTTAGTTCACCGTGATTTTTGGGGGTATGGAATTCCGAAGAGGGCAATTTCTCTTTAGCCCTTACACCTCACCTCAGTGAAAAGATAACATCCATAGATATTAAGAAGAAAGCTATTGGAATTATTTAGGCCTCGCAATCTTAACAAACTAAATTTTGGCATGTGATACGTAACACCCGTTAACTCTTAACGTCAGCAAGTACCCACCCGCCGACGAGCTAGAACGTGCTACAGCTAGCATGCCAAGCGGGCGTGGACTGGACACCATTCTGTGTCTGGACTGGCTTGATGTCCCTGTAAGCCTCGAGTCATATTGGTAGTGTGACAAGGGGGGATGATTTAGGAAACTACTTTTTGAGGGTTAGGAATCTGGATATTTTTTTGTTTTATATGACGAGATTTTGCCTACTATACAATACGGATTCTTCTATATCCACCAGTAGTGTTTCCTTTTGCCTTAAACAGCTCTTCATCATTTTTTTTAGATTTCGTTACACGATATATCATTTTCGACTCGCTTCGTTTTGATCAATTAACAAATTCCAAGCGAGTCGTAAATTCTACTTCCAAGATTTCCAGATAATTGACAGCTGAATGCCAGTAAATATAGATTATTATTATTGTTATTATTTTGTCCGATGGGCATTAACTTTGTAATAAAATATTTATTTAAATAAAAATGGACTCTAATGTTATTTATATAAATGCTGAATGTGAGGAAGAAGAAGAATCCTCAAATTCAAGCTTGAGAAAAAAATTATTAAGAAGTGCTTCTTCACCTTTTGATCTTCCTTGCTTCGAGTCAATGTTTATTATTTGCTAAATTTGTTTTATTTAATAAAAACTTGGTTCAATAAGTTGTTTCGCCTTTCAAAAGAAGCATTTAAAATTGTCTCGGACGAAATAAAAGACAAATATAGACTACAGAACAACAATGGCATACCACCAATTATAAAATTTGCAGCAACATTTTGATTCCTTGCAGAAGGATCATACCAGAAAGGGGTTGGGCAGGATACAATCATTGGAATGGCACATTATACAGTATACAATTCAATGTCCGAAACGCTAGACATATTGCAGAGAACGGTGTGTTTTGTCCCTTGGCTATCCCTTCGTTTTCCCTCATAAGTTCTATGAGCGCAGTAAATTGTTGCTGGTTGGTGACTTGCTGTCTTGGGCTCCTACACGTTTATTAGAAAAAAATGATTGTTTATTTCTTTAGTTTGTTTTTATAAAAAAATGTAATAGTTAAACTCACATTTTTATTTACTTAAATGAATAAAATCCCAGTAAAATATCACTTTCGACCGTGTCGATAAGCCAATCCGCCAAAAAAACCTTTCGGAAACGCACCCGCTAAGAATTGAAATGTCAAATCAAATTCGCTTTCGATTTTGAAAATAGGGCGAATGTTAAACGAAAAAGACAAAAGCGAAAACAATAATATCAAATTTCATTTTCGCCAACTAAAACGATTCGCTTCGTATTCCCTAATCAAGCCACTGATAATTTGAATTTTTCCCCTTGTTCCTTGAAAAACTCTCAATAAATTGAAAAAAAAATCAATGTAATTAGGTCCACTCGGTAATTTGAAGTTGAAGGAATAGTACTTTCTATAATCTGAAGTCTGACATTGTTTTCATGCACAGACCTGTCTGTCGTTAGGAAGTTGTAGGTAAGCATCCCGAACACCAATATTCTATAATTTGAATTCCTGTTCCCGTACTCTCTATAATTTTAAGTCTGACATGCATGAAATATGTGGTCCTCTTCGGAAATTTCCATTGCATGCTCGATTTTCTGAAAGAAATTATTGCTTGTGGAGGCGCAGGGTTAGTTTAACATTTCTCGCTGTAGGTTTTTTTTGTAGATTAAGCATTATGATGACTGAATGCTGTTGTTGTTTTTGCAGTCGATGGTTTAGTTATGTGTCCATTGATTTCCACAGTGATGGTTGTTAGTGGTTGTTGTAGCAATGTACTACGACGCAAAACTAAGCTCTTTTCATATCGATGAGATACATATATTGTTTTCTGTATAATATTCAATATCTGCCTGTTGAATGTTAGCACATGGCCCGTGAATATACAATCTGCAATCACCACAGTCAATGATTTCTGGATCTGTGCAATTTATTGAATTTTTTTTTTTTTTTTTTTTTTAACAAATTTATTTTATTTAACAAACTTAAAGCTAATATTCTTATAAAACAATAATAGTTCAATATAAAAACAAAAAATAACATAAGTTCATTATATAAAATAGTTAGGAACATTCAATTACCAAATGGTAAGAGACGAATGCACCATTAAATTAACAATTTATTTTGAAAATTAAATTGATGGGGATCAATTGTTATAAATTCAATTTTTGTTTGTATTCTATTTCAATTAAAAATTAATAAGTAGGAAAAATATAAAGCAAGATAAAAAGTAATATTCGTTCAATAAAGCTATTCAAAAACATGACAATAAAGTTTAACAGATTATGTATATTAAGTATGTACATGTACATGTTTATTAATAATATATTAATTCAAACTGTTATATTAACTAACAAATTTATATCATTATGATCAAATGTGAAGAGCCAGTTTTTAATATTTGTCAAAAACACCGATTTATCTCTCTCGCATCTTAGATTTTCAGGAAGATTATTAAATAGGCGAGCAGAAGTTATTCTATAGAAAAGCGTATAGTGCGATTTTTTAATAGCAGGCACAGTTACCAGATTACGATTATTCACACGTAAGTTATAAAACCCATATAGTCTTGAAGCGGAATATCCAGAATTTTCAAAAAATGTTTTAAGAACTTTGTAAAAATATAGATGCTTTATAGGCAAAATTTCTAGGTTTCTAAACAAATCAAAGCTATGAGTTCTCCGGTTAACTTTACATAGAATGCGAATGACATGCTTTTGCTTAGTAAGAAGAGGATCGATTTTATTACGGTGAGTGCCACCCCAGCAAGTTAACCCATACTGGAGTTTTGATTTAAATAGGCCATTATAAACTAATTTTAGAACGGATTGGCTACAATAAAGGCTAAGATGGTAAAAATGTCTCAAAACTTTATTAAAGTATTTAGTAAGGCTTGAAGTGTGTTCCTTCCAACTCAATCTACGGTCTAAAATGGATCCCAAATATTTAAAACTTTCAACTTGTTCAATAGTAAAGTATTCAACACAACTAGATTCACTATGATTAAAAGTATAGGAATCTGAATAATGCTGACAGGAGTTTCGCAGGACATATTTAAGACAGCTTGGAGAATGAAATTTGAAACGCAAATCGTTATAAGTTGCACCGGAAAGGCTGTATAACATGAATTTTGTTTTTTCGTTAATACAAAGTTTATGACGAAAAAACCAATGGCGGAGAGTTTCCAAATCACTATTTACAGAAACGTTTAAATCAAAAAATGTTTTTGTAGAGTACGTTAATGCTGTGTCGTCCGCAAATGCCGTTATTTTGCCCTTAAAGTTTTGAATAAAAAGCGAATTGACATATATTAAAAACAAGATTGGACCCAATACAGATCCCTGTGGGATACCTAAATATAAAAATTTTTCGTCACTATACATATTTTGAATTCTTACTTTTTGTCTGCGATTATTAAGATAAGAACCAAACCAGTTATAAACGAACCCACAATTTATCCAGCAACAGTGCATGATCCACCGTATCAAACGCCTTAGTAATGTCAATGAAAAGGGAGGCCGAAACCTCAGATTCATTTAGGCTAGTATATACTTCATCACAAAGCTTCAGAACAGCATTTTCTGTACACCTTCCTTTCCTGAACCCAAACTGAGAATTACTGAAAAAAACTATTTTTATCTAAAAACGAAAGCATCCTTGATTTCATACCCTTTTCAAAGACTTTAGAAAAAACCGATAAAAGCGAAATGGGCCTATAATTGTTTATGCAAGTATTAACTCCTATCTTATGTAACGGAATCACAATCGCCAACTTAAAAGAATCAGGAAAAATGCTCTTGGTTATACTTTGGTTAAATATATAACTCAACACATCAGATATAAGATAAGAAATATTTTTCAAGATCTTAGCCGATACCAAATCGTCAGATGTGGAATTAGACATTTTGAGAGACATAATAATTTTATGAATTTCAATAGCAGAAAAGTTCTCAAAGAAAAACGTTTCTGTACAAAAGTTTTCAGTAACAATAGGGCTATCACATTGACAATTATTAGTAAAATTGGGGAGATTAGTGTTTTGGCTTAAATTACAAAAGAAATCATTAAATAAATTAGCAACAGAGGAAGGATTTTTGATAATAGAACCCCCGCTTTCTACAAAAAAAACAACTATTGGTTTATTTTTATTTAAGATTTCATTTATAACCTCCCATTCTTTTTTGGAGTTACCTACGTTTTCGAAAAGCTTGTTCTTAAAATAGTTATCTCTACAAAGTGGGATTTCAGTTTTAAATTCTTTGCAAATGTTATCAAAATACCTTTTCAGTCTAATATTATAAGGATGTTTTTTAAGTTTTACAAGGAGTTCATTCTTTTTGTTTATTTTTTTCCGCAGTCTAGTATTCATCCACTGCTTACGACTAGTTAGCGTCTTTTTATTATTTACAACCTCTTGGCTGCATTTAGAAATTAAATATTGGAGCTTACTAAGAAATAAATCGAAAGCAATTGATGGGTTACAAGCACTATAAACTTCATTCCAAAACTCAAATGTCAAAGCTGTTTTCAAAGCAGAAAAATTTATTTTTGGAAAACTTTTTACTTATACATTTAGTTTTCTATTTTGACTACAATCAAATTGAATACTGGTTAAACAATGATCAGTAATCCCAAGTTCAAAATCTTCTGTTTGAAATCCCACGTTATTATTTTTATGAAGTCTTAAAAAGATATGGTCCAAGCAAGATAGTCCTCTAGTAGGTGTGTTTACCAAAGAAGTAAATCCAAAGGAAGAAATGGTAGCAAGAAAACTATTAGCATCAGGTGAGGAGGACAATAAATCGATGTTAAATTCACCTAAAAGAAGCATATTTTTACCACAATGATTGTCCAAAAATCCAGAAAATTCATCTATAAACGCATTAATTGTAAAAGAATGCAATCTGTACAGTCCGACAAAAAAGTAACGAGTTTGAGATACTACAAAATTTAAACAAATCAAATCTGCACTTCTTAAATTCGCATTTGTTACTTCACACATTATATCGCTTCTATAAAACACCGCCACCCCACCAGCTACATAAGAATCATTACAAGAAGCCGCGAAAGTAAAACCAGGAATAAAATAGTTAGATATTTCAACCTCATAGATCCAAATTTCGGAAACGAATATGAAATCAGGCAGATGATCTAAAGATGCGAGATTAGCAAGAAAGGTGTCAAAATTTTTTCTTAAGCTACGAATATTTTGGTGTACTACTGATAAACCTGAATTCAACTCTATAGTAGGATGATCAATGCAAAAATAATTTACTTTACTATTATTTGAAGAAAAAAGACTAAGACTACTTAAGTTATGATTATGAGGATCCGATAAAGAATTTAAAGAGATACTATTAAGTACCATATTTAGGATTAACATTAAGTATTTAAAATTAAATTATTCCTTATGAAATCCTCATAACTTTTAATCTTAATAACACTGTCGCCTTCTTTCTTCCTAATTAAAATTGTTGAATCCCTTATCCAGACATATTCGCATTTTTGTTGTTTTTTCAGAATATTGGCATCTTTTAGCAGAGATCTGGTGAACGAAGTAAGGATATCATTTATGTATATGCGATCTTTGTTGTTGATGTCACCAAATACATTCGCAGACAATTTATTTTTACTTTCTCTCATTTTTTGCATCATCATGTTTTTTTGTTTGAGAGAACTAAGCTTCACACAAACAATGTTAGAAGAAGGGTTACCAGCAAGGGGGGTTTCCGAGAGTCATTGCGCTTTGATTGCAAATTCTTAACAAAACAGGTTTCGATTTCATTCTCATCAACATGAACACCCACTCCACTGGTTAAGAGGTGAATGACCTTTTCCATAGCATTAGAACTATTCACATTTGGTATACCTACAATGTCAACTGACGTTTCTTTGTCTTTTTGTTCCAAAACATTGAGTTTGAATTGTAAGATGTTAAGCTTAGACGTGAGATCATCATTTTTCTCTTGCAATAAGTTGATTTGAGTAATTGTTTGGCTATTGAGAAGTTGGAGTTTTTTTATTTCGTTAAAAAGCATACCAAGAGTGATAGGTTTATCTAGAGCATCAACGTCCACATGAGCAACACCTTCAGTTAGATTACTAGTGACAGGTAGAGGGGTGGCAGCAGCAGAGGCAGCAGCAGCATCAGCAACATCAACAGCAAAAGCGTCGTCGACGGCGGCAGCAACTGCAGCATCAACATCGACTTCAGCATCGACTTCAGTTTTTTCTAATTTGGCGCACTTAGCGTGACAATATTTAGAGTACACATGTGGCAACGAATCTTAAGATCAATCCGATCAATAATTAAATTGCACAAAACACACTTCATGATAAAACTTTGTGTCAATTTTTTTTTTTTTTAATTTTTAGTTATTATTATTTTACTATACTTTACTTTAGACAAAGAATTTTAGTTAGTATAAATAAAGAAAAATTACTAGAAAGCACTTCTGAAACGATGTGACCCCATCAACACACGAGAGAGAATTATTTTTGCAAATTGGACACTTCATTTTAAGGGGAATGAAAGAATTTTTTTGTTACAAACTGATAATTAAATGATGGCACCCCACGACACTTAAATATATACGTCTTAATTTATGGAGGTCATAGAGCCCAAAATTTAAAAAAAATTCTGTAGTCACCCAATAGGTACTTTGTGTACTGTGAAACCCGGTCAATTCGTCGCAGACTAAAAACATAACGTACAACGCTGTTGAAGGTTTTATTAAGTTTGATTTTTCTTTCGTAATCAAGATTACAGAAAATTACACAACCGTAGGTCATTTATGGTATTAAGAGTATTTTTACCAGTAAAGTTCGTAATTTAAAGGGGGTGAAGTACTGTGTTGGCCACAACATCCGGAGAACACCTTAATGTTTTGCCTGCTATGTAAGCAATGTGATTTTTCAAAGTCAAGTTTCGGGTAAAAATCACACCTAAGTTTTTTAAGTTTCAACGAAGTCGATGGGAAAAGTATCAACGAAAATTGAGGGAAAGTAAGACAGATCTAACTTACTCTTTGAGATTATAACACATTTTGATTTATTCGGTTTGATCGTTAAGCCATTTATTCATTAAAACAAGTCACTGTATGTTCAATGAGACCCTAGGGTCAGCTTATGTATAACTCAGTATCATCTGCGTATAATCGAGTTGAACAAAATTTAATTATACAGGGTGCGCCAGAGAAACTTAATTATTTGAAAGGTCAATAAAAACAAAAGTACTTCAATTATTGTTTAATTTTTTTTTTATTTGAGAATACAATATCCCAATTTTTTTTCATGCAGTCTTGAAAATGGCATCGGATAAATGGCGACCCCCATTGCGCATACACTGATGAAGTCGATTTTTGAAATTCGTCTCCACTCTTTGCAGCATATCAATCGGTATGTTGACAATGGCGTCGCATGAATTTTGACGGGCAACAAAATCGCGTTCAGTTAATTCTTGCACAACAGCCAATTTATAGGGATGAAATTGAAGGTCTTCATGGAGAATTCGTCTAACAGTGGTGTCAGAAATTCCCATAGCAGCTGCGTGTTTGCGAGCCGAACGCCCGCCGGGGAGAACGCACAACTGACTGCCTCACTCTTTCGATATTTTCCGGAGTTCTGATGGTCCGTTGAAGTCCATTTCTGCGTTTAGTGACACTTTCACACTCCCGAAATGAGTTAACCCACGACAGAATCGAATTTCGGCCAGGAACGAGTCTGTGAGGAGGAATTTCAAAGCGAGCGCGGAAGGCACGTTGCGTAGCACGACCGTTAGAAAAGAAGCTCTCGACTGCGAAGGCCCGCTGCTCTCTAGACCAGAGCATGATGGCAACTGAGTGGAGGGAGAAACAAACTTGGGAACTTCCCCATCCAGATGCGCCCCCTCTCGCCCCTCTAACCGCCCAAATCACCGCGTGGGAATTTTTTCAAATAAGTAAGTTTCTCTGGCGCACCCTGTAGAATGAAGCTCAATCACGTAAATTGAAAAGAGCAGTGGGCCAAGAATGGATCCCTGATGAACTCCATTGGAATTTAACAAAAAATCTGAAAGTTTATTACTTAGTTCAATCAGACAAACTTCTAAAAAAGCAAAAGTTAAAAAGATAAAATTGCAGTAATACAACTGTCATTTTACAAATGCATTTGAATATGCATTTATGAATACTTTCTCTGATTGGCTTCATTTCTCTGTAAATCAGAAACAATTGTGATCTGTATTTTTAATTTTGAGTTCAACTTTCAATTTTATAGCAGAAATTTGGACAAATTTGAAGAGTAAGTGAAGATGTACCATACTTTCTCTTTGTTTAAGAAAAAATTGGAAAGCATGTGAAATTTTATATTTGCGTATTTGCGGTGCAAATATTTACGTGTTACATTTATGAAACTCTGACATTCATCATTTGCATTTATGAAACCTATGCATTGTCGGACTTTCGCAACCATTCATTTATTAAAGCACTCAACTTTACAAATACGTTTGACAAAAGAGGAAGTATGGAGATTGTTCTGAACTCATCACATCTAGAATTTTTAGGTACAGGCAGAATTTTCGCTTTTTTCCATTGGATTGGAAATTTAGTAGTGATAAGAATTGAATTGTTAATGTATGTTATACATGGTAGTAGAAAGGGCAACAAAAGTTTGAGAAATACTGTATGCATTTCGTCAAGCCCATTGCTTTCGACTTTATGGCGAGTACACCTTCACATCTTCAGGAGATATTGTTGAAAAATTGAAGGATCGTATGCTTGATGCATCATTGATACCATAATCCACTGAAGGAGTAGCATATAGATTTAAGCTTGGTGAAATAGAGTTTGAAACGAGTTTCTTGTTTAGGGCATTAATGTCTAATTCTGAACTCAAATTTAAGTTACATTGCTGTCTTCCGATACCAGATTGGTTTAGAATTTGCCAAATTTGCTCACAACTTTGGGAGTTATTAAATCGATTCGAATATAAAGCAATTTTAGCGTTGCGTGTAGCTGAAACAGTTTTGTTTCGTAAATAACGGTATCTTTGGTGCAATGTATCTATTTGAAATGTTTTCCAACGTTTGAAGGCCAAATCACGCTGTTGAATTAAGGTTTTGATTTCATTAAAGAAACAAGGTTTCCTGCTGGGAATGAAGGAATTAGATTTCAACGCCAAATGCACACTTGTTAAACAAATCAACTTGTTCACTAGGTGTGGATTTTGAAAAGATAATATCCCAATATTGTATTTTGAACATCGGAAAGAAGTGCCTCATAGGTAATGTTTTAAAATCTCTTTATTCATAGGTTTTAACGGGAATTTTAGTTTGGAAATCAAAAGTTACAAAATAAGTTCATGTCTTGAGGAGGCTGGAGTAGGCTGTTGATCATATAAAAAAACTTTATTTTTATTATTTACCACAAGCAAAGCCAATAAGAATGGCTCAAAATTATAAAAATGCGTTGGAGTTAGTGTATTCACTGGGTATAAGTTAAGAGAAAAAAGATCATCAGTAAACGTGTTATCATTTAACAAGATGCAGTTAAAATAGACACAAAATAGTATTGGAATATAATATTGAAATTTTTTTCAATATAGGCATGAGGTTGAGAAAACAAACATTTCTAGAAGGTATTATTATATCAAGAAAATTATCCCAAGAAAAATGCGCATACCACAACACTTAAAATGTCGTATTTCTGGGTAATTTTGCGCCACTGACGAAAAGAGTTGGTTCTTATATTCACGCTCAAACATGTTAAATTCTATAAACCGAAACGGCAGTTGATAAGAAAGTAATTGACCTGTGTAGTTCACGAAGCAAATTTGTCTATTTTCTTAAGTTCAAAATTATCAATAACCTACAACTACTTTAATCCCCATTTACGGGCGCTCTGAACTAAACTATATCTCTTACAACTAATGCTTTTCGACCTAAAAAAAAAACTATTTAATTTAATTCAAATTATTTTATTTTTTATTTCACCTAGAAAACTTTTTGAAAAAAAACTTGGTATCTTATAATTTTTTTAAATTTTATTTTTACTTAAAAACTACCTAAACCTATACAAAATAATTAAAACTAGACATAACTAACTTATACTAATTAAAACTGGTTGGCAACACTGCTGTGAAAGTGATTGATTAAATTTTTTTATTGCTCTCATACTTTTTTTAATTTTAATAGTAAATCACTTACAAAAACTGTTAAATCCTTAATCTGTGACTGTCTTTTTAATTGTGTTATTATAATAATTTGCTGAATAACCAGGTAACACTATTAAATAAGCATAACACCAGTTCTTTGCTGTTGACGGTGTCACATGACCGACCACAAGAGAAAAGTTGACCAAACCTCTCCCGACGATATTTCTACCCCTATATCAAAAATTGCTAATAAGGCAACAAAAACAAACAGTTTCCATTCAATTATGCCAATTTCCGAATCGGATCTTCAGAAAATTAAACAAATTTTTTGATACACAAATTCACAAAGAGCTCTCATTAGCGACCGCCAAACTAGCTACAAAAGATGACGTGTTAAAGTTAAATGATGAAATCAAAATTCTGCGCTTGCAAAATAAAGATCTGAGTAGGAAAGTGCAAATATACGAAGAAAGATGTGGAATACTGGAGGATGAGCTTGAGATGCAAAGTGGCATTTTTCGAGAAAAAAACATCATTATCACTATCCCGAACAGTAATGCCGACCCTCAAATGGAAGTACAAAACTTCAGTCAACTTTTGCTTGGTGACGCACATCAAATCACGGAGACAATAAAGCTAAGTGAAAATAGCTCTGTTGTTAAATTAAAAATAAACACCGGTTCTAGCGAAAATGCAACGAAAATGCTAAAGAACTCGTCAAAGCTTAAAGGTTCTGGTGCTTTCATTCAACGAGACATGACAAAGCAGATGCAGTACAAACGTCAAATTCTTCTTGCATATAGAAAAATAATCAAAACAAGAAAACCAAATAAAAAAGTACAAATAAAAAACAATTCGATGGTGGTTGCTGATAAAACATTTTATTTGAACAATTATAGTTTTATTAAATACAAAAACGAGGATGGAGAACAACAACTTCGCGTAATGTTTGGTGAGATGGACTTCGAATCTGTCAAACTCCTGTCGCTGCCAAAAAGACGTCAAAATGAATGGTATAGACCAGTCAACACAGATGAACCAGGGATACCACTTTATCAAAATAGTGCAAGTTGTAGTACGTTAGTACAGAACTGAAATTGTGATGCCATCAGGGGGTCAATTCCCGATCTGTGAAGATGTGAAGTGATATATTTTATCACGCTTTTACGTCTAATTCGATTCTCGATTCGTGAAAAAGTGAAGTTAAATGCCAAACATTTTTCATATGATAATTTTTTTATCACAGTCAATTGTTTTGTGAAGAAAATGTTTCTAATCGAATATTAAGAAGAAAAACAAGATTTGGCACATGACAAGTAAGCAACAATTATATTTATACACAAATTTATTTTGGTTATAAGTTACATTTGTGTTTATTCCACTAAATAACGAAATTGTTAAATCAACAGATTGACAACAACCGACCCGACGGTGCTCATTCCCGCGACAGATCGTTGGAAACTACCCATTGCAAAAAAAATGCAGAGCACTTTACCATATTTAAATGGCTTTGAAGCGCACTTATAAGTTGAGTGTTTTTCAATAATGCTCTCAATTCACGTATTAAATCCATGCATAAATGTTTTGGGAATCTATAAAGTTCAATAAAGTGCTCCTAGTTGTAACTTCGAATAGATTCTGCCCATCTCGAAGGGAAAGCCTCAATATCCTCACATGAAAAAATAATAAATCTTACTCAAAACAGAGATACTATGAATATAATTTAAAACCCACAATTGTTCAGTACGACGTCTTTTATTAATTTATTAAACGAATTAGTATTCCGGACATTATTATTAAGCAAATTTAAAACTGAAAGGAAATATTTACCTTTTCCAACAAAAAATCTAATCAGAAATGACAGAATTTATCATTTAGTACTTTTTAGTACAAACTTTATCACAATGAGTTCTAGAATCGCATTAGGCGTGTGCGTGAAGTTGGAAAATGATAAACCTCTGTGAAAACTGAAATGATATTTTTTTTATCACTTCATAATTTCACAGATCGGGAATTGACCCCCAGCTCAATTTATTTAAGTAATAGTAATATTTTGTCTTATAATGTTTCAGGCCTCAATAATAAATTATTATTTGTGGAATTTTTTAATTATGTTAAAATTTTTGACTTGTTTTTTTTTTATATGAAACTCATGTAACTTTAGAATATATTAATAAGTTTACTAAGTATTTTAATGGGTATAAGTTAAATTGGAAAGCAGCAGTAAAAACACATGCACAACATCATTGCTATACAAATATGATTTTCAGGAGCATGAAGGAGTCACAGTAGTAAGACTAGTTCATAAACCAAATTTGATAATTATTACATTCTATATCAACTGCAACAAGTGGAGTGAGGATTTTGAACGCTTCAACAATATTATGATGTACCTGGCAAATAAAAGTGTCTTGATAATTGGAGATTTCAATGCCAGAATAGCTAATTTGAAAGTTTCAGTAGCCCTTATCACAAGTAACACTGCATTAAACCCCAGTCAAAGAACATCAAAGGATAAAATCTGCAACCAAAATGGTACCATTTTGTTAGAACTTCTTCAGATGTTTGGCTGTACAGTTCTTAACGGATGCACTAATGGGGACACTGAAGGTCACTTTACCTTTCTTGGAGGTCAAGGTAAATCGGTCATCGACTACTGTGCGATCAATAATGAATGGAATGGCTTAGTGAAGAAATTCGAAGTCCAGAGCAAAAACTTTTCCGATCATATGCCGATTATTGTAGACTGGTTCGATGATACATCGGCAAATCAAAGAAATCTCGAACTTTTACCACGGCTGATATGGAAGCAGGAAAGTGTAAATACTTATCAACTTAAACTAGATGAAAACCTATCGTCAGGGTCATTAAATGTACTAGCAGAGTCAGCTGAAGTAAGTGCAAATAAACTTGTCACTTGCATAAGGAGTTCCACAAACAACGTCGTTGCAAAAAAGTCACTAATTTCAAACAAAAATGGTTTGACAAGGAATGTTTGATAGCCCGAAAAAAATCGTTTGCTTTGTTTAATGCACTGAGAAACTCAAACTGCCAGAATCTTAAAAAGTGGTATTGTGATTCGAATGCAGCATACAAAAAACTGTGCCTAACAAAGAAAACCGACTTTTAAAATGATCAAGCTGGTACTCTTGGCCAAATAAAAAGTACAAAAGAATTCTGGTCGACTGTCAGGGAGATTAATGGTGTAAATTTTACAATTGGAATTGCAGTGGCTGCTGGAGATCTGTCTGTACACTTTAAAACACTTTTATACGGCAAGTCTGACGTAAAATTTTTGTATGCGGAGCCACGGGTTTCTGATGAAATCTTAGACCCTGAAATCAGTTCTGACGAACTTAGAACTGCAATTTGTAAAGGAAAAAGTGGAAAGGCGCCTGGAGAAGATGGTATACCATATGAATTTTTCAAGAACGCGACTGAGGGTTCTTATACGCAACTGCAATTGTTTTTCAACAGAGTATTTTCTAGTGAAGAAATTCCATTATCATTCAAAAGTTCGGTAATATTTCCTATCGACAAAAAAGGACAATGAACAATATTGAAAATTACCTAGGCATCTCCTTCATGAATGTACTTGCAAAATTATTCCGCGGGATACTTGTAAACAGACTAGAGACATGGGTTGATGTAAGCAGTATCCTTTCAGACTGTGAGGCTGGTTTCCGGAAAAGCTATTCTACAACTGACCAAATATTCACAATAACATCTATTGTTATTGCGTTCCAAGCAAGAAACAAGAAAGTTTATTCCTTTTTTGTTGATTTTAAAGCTGCCTTCGACCTTATAAATCGAAATGCCCTATTTTATAAGCTCTCGAAATTAGGACTGTCTACAAAATTCATACATATTATAAAAGAATTGTATTCAGAGACAAAAGCAGGAGTATGGGATGGTTCGACTTACTCAGGTTGGTTTGAAACCGATAATAGTGTAAAACAAGGTTGTGATGATCTTGTGTTACTATCTGAATCTCCAGAAAACCTCCAACTTTTAATCAATCGCCTGGCGAAATACTGTGATGAATTTGGCCTTGAAATAAACTCAAACAAATCAAAAGTGATGGTCTTCAGCAGATCAGCAAGAAGCCAAAATACATATAATTGGGTGTTCAATGGTGCTAGTTTGGAGATTTTAGAGTATAAGTATCTGGGTGTGAAACTGAACCGAACTCCTGATTTCAGCTTGCACCTTACAGAGAAATCAAATACTTCACAAAGTCTACTGAATGTGAAATGGTGAAACATATTTTCAAATAATCGAATCAACCTTTCAGCGAAATATAAAATATTCGAAGCCGTGGTGAGATCGACATTGTGTTACGCTGGCCAAGTTTGGGGAAGTGATGAATACGAGTCCCTCGAAAAATTCCAAAGGAATTTCTTAAAAAAGCTTTTCAACTTGCCTTTGAAGACGCCAACTTACGCACTTCATCTTGAAACATGACTTCCTAAATTGTATACATACACACTAAAGCTACAGGCCGATTACATCGTGAAAACGCTCTCTTATCAGGAAAACTGTCTTCCCAAGGAAATGGTGTTATATGAATTGAGGAATGAGGATTGGTAGTTGTCCAATTGGAAACGTTTGGGAATCCCTTGTGATGTTATTGTCTTGATTGATACAAGTAATCCAATTTTGGTTAAAGATCAACTATATATTGTTATCCAGAAGCATGAAAATCTTGTTCGAGAGGAGTTTATAGTGAGAGCTCGGGAATCGGAGAGTAGAATTATTTACTCACAGCTTAATACCAACTTAATGGAGAAAAACTACTTTCATGACCAATATAGTTACAAAGAAATATCTCTTCTTTTTAAAGCCAGATGCGAACTCCTTGGTCTAAATGGAAGCCCATACAATGGAAGTTTCCACCAGTTTTGCTCCTTGTGTAACCTTAGGGCAAAACAAGACTGCTTTCACTTTCTAAGTATATGCCCAATTTTCACTGCACAGCGCTTTGTATACTTCGGAAAAAGAACTTTGTCGATGCAGGAAACGATTGCGATTTTGAACGATTTCAACTGGAAAGACCTTTACAACTACTTAAAAGAAATTTCAACATATAGAATGTTACTGATAACAGAATTCACATAGTGAATATAAATTTGTATTTACTATTTAATTGAAAAAAAAAAATTTAATTTAAAAAATGTATATATTAAATTTTGCTAACCGAGCTGACGGCAAAGCCATAGCTTTAAATTCGTTGTATTGTATCAAATGAAATAAGAAAATTTGAAATAAATGAATTCATTACTAACTTACTTACTTACTTACTAATTAAAACTGACTTAAGCTACTTAAGATACCTAAAACTACTTAAATCTACTTAAAACCTAGAACAGCCACAGCTGCATTTTCGGTTTTTATTTTTTTTGTATATTTTTTTTACGCATGCAGAAACACAGCGATATGCAACCCGCACGTACACGTATATACGAACATACCCATCCGTACGCACCTACAAGTACGTGCGCGCAGATACATGCACGTATGTCCCCGCATACATACATAGTTTTTGTTTTGTGTGGTGCCACCCCGACTGTTATTTATACCTAATTTCCCTAAATTTATGTAAGTCGGCCAAGATATACAATCTTAATCGAGTTTAGATATCATAATGCTGTTTAGAGCGTCACCAGAGCTGGTTATCTTGCTTCGCCCTATCCCTTCGGTGTTCGGTCCCGATAGGACGCAGTCCTAATTAACCGAAGGCGCTCTTCTCCACCTTGGGCGATGACGTCTCGAACATACAGGAGTCGCCTATCTACAGTTTTGCGGCTGACGTGGTAGATTAGCGGAACCGCCATTCCATCCTGTATCAGCCCTCGATTGTCTAAATAGAAGAATGCCTCGGGACGGATGTAGAAACTCAACCGCGCAATCTCGTGGTATTTATTGTTGGAGTAATAATCCTCAAAAATTTAGCCGTTGGTTGAGGATATCGCTCTTGCAATGTGACACCGAATCAGCTTAAACAAAAAGTTATCTATTCCAATGGATAACATGCATTATACAGCGCGTTGTTAAACTGTGTGGTGTAAATGTCAACGGCTTCCTGATGCAAATGTCGAAGTACAACGTTAGATATATCATCGACTCCTGCTTACTTCTTTTTCTTTAACGAATCGAAGATGAACTGCAGCACAGTCTTCAAAATTAACATGGAACTGGACCCACTTTGCGCGGCGATTATGGCGTTTGCCAAATCTTAATCATTCTCAGATCGCCATTGCGCTATATCATTCCGCAGCCAGGTGTGATGAATCAGAGCTCTGTTCTCCTGAATGCTAGCATTCATATGGTACACATGCTGGAAAGCAGCCCCTTCAGCATCCACATTCTCCCGCGGATCTTCGGTTATAAAAGGACATCGTCCAAGACGGCGTCATGTGGGTCTATGCCTGCTTTCAGAAGTACGTCTGTGTTCTCTGGCGTTCTCTGCAGCTTAAGACACGCAAGATCGTTTTGATCTTTCCTTCTAAATATCTTATTAATTTGTGAGACATACTCGGATCGGTTCACGGCCCGAATTTTGTTGTCCCAAAATATATTAGTCGATAACCTATCGTTTTATTTGATCAATTGATTGATGTTTTTGATGGACAACTTCAGTGTCCTAATTTCCATATTTCGTGCGTCAGTAACCCGTCTGTACAAGCGTTTTAGTCTTGTCAATAGTCCATTTTTTTGTCTGTGTAGTGCGTCAATGGTCGCGTTACGGTACATGTCGGTTGCGTTACTTTCTTTGTATTTCTGTTCTGTTCGTTGTTCGTTGAATTGCTTCGTCCATTTGTTCTAAGTATATGTCGATTTCCGTATTTGTCAGATTCCTGTCATTTGGTGGGGATATATCCTTTGACTTTCAACTTTTCCTGATATGTTTTCTTGATCGATATAACTGGCCCCTTACTTTGCTCCAAGACCATTCGATGATCTTGTTAATGAGGACGAAGATAAAAACTGATTTCTCGACTTTCTAGAAGGCAGATCTACAGACGATCGCAATGAAGTCCTCTTGGGAAAAATTGTTCGAATGGTAGAGATGTTTGTTGCATTCATTAATGAAGGACAAATATTCCTCGGAGAAATTGTCGCATTCGGCGAAAAAACGATCACCATTAACTCTATGCGCAGATCTCTAAAGCTTTAGACAGGTTTCTAAATGGGGCACATTTTCCGTGAAATGAAAAGAGGCTGTTTAGTTTTTTGTTAAAAAATATTGGTTTTTCAACTTTTCTTTTTTTAACAGATATTTTAGCGTTGCGTGTAACTAAAACAGTTTAATTTCGTAAATAACTGTATCTTTGGTGAAATGTATCTATTTGAAATGTTTTCCAGCGTTTGAAGGCCAAATCACGCTGTTGAATTAATGTTTTGATTTCATTAAAGAAACAAAGTTTCCTGCTGGGAATGAAGGAATTAGATTTCAACGGTAAATGCGTGTCAAAAGCCAAAGCACACTTTTGTTAACCAAATCAACTTGTTCACTAGGTGTGGATTTTGAAAAGATAATATCCCAATTTGTATTTTGAACATCGGAAAGAAGTGCCACATAGTTAATGTTTTTAAAATCTCTATATTCAAAGTTTTTAACGGGAATTTTAGTTTGGAAATCAAAAGTTACAAAATAAGTTCATATCCTGAGAAAGGTGGAGTAGGCAGTCATACAAAAAAACTATATTTTTATTATTTACCACAAACAAACCCAATAATAATGGCTCAAAATTAGAAAAATGCGTCGGATTTAGTGTATTCACTGGGTATAAGGTAAGAGAAAATAGATCATCAGTAAACGTGTTATCATTTAACAAGTTGTAGTTTAAATCGACACAAAATAGTATTGGAATATAATATTGAAATTTCTTTCAATATAGGCATCAGGGGGAGAAAGCAAACATTTTTAAAAGGTATTATTATATCAAGAAAATTATACCAAGCAAAATGCGCACACCACAACATTTAAAATATCGTATTTTGGAGTGATTTTGCGCCACTGACGAAAAGAGCTGGTTTCTATATTCACACTCAAACATGTTAAAAACTATAAACCGAACCTACCGTAATTTACACACTCAAATACATATATGCATTTGCCACGTGTTGCAATGGACTGTGTACCAGCAGTTGATAAGAAAGTAATGGACCTGTGTAGTTCATGTAGCAAATGTCTATTTTTTTAAGTTCAAAATTTGGTGTGTAAAAACAGTTGTGTGAATTTTAAGGAAGTAAATGCATATTTTCTATTTAAAATATTGTTTTTTTTTTAATTCATTTTTATTTATTATTAACTTATAACTATCTTAAAACTAGACAAAAATTCATCAATAACTTACAAATAATTTAATGGCCATTTACGTGCGCTCTAAACTAAATTATATCTCTCAAAACTAATGTTTTTCGACCTAAAAAATTGTTTAATTTAATTCAAATTATTTTATTTTTTATTTTACTTAAAAAACTGTTTGAAAAAAAAACTTATTAAAACTATTTATTTATGAAAACTAGACCTAACTAGCTTATACTAAACAATACTGACTTAAACTACTTAGGATACCTAAAAATACCTGAAACTACTTTTAAATCTACTTAAAAACTAGAACAGCCACAGCTGCATTTTCGGTTTTTTTTGTATATTTCTCTTATGCATGCAGAAACACAGTGACATGCAACCCACACGTGCATACCCATACGTACGCACATCCATTTACCTACGCGCAGATACATGCACATATGTCCCCGCATACATACATAGTTTTTGTTTTTTGTTTTGGTGCCACCCCGACTGTTCTTTATACCTAATTTCCCTAAATTAATGTAAGTCGGCCAAGATATACCATCTTAATCGACTTTAGATATCATAATGCTGTTTAGAGAGTCACCAGAGCTGGTTATCTTGCTTCGCCCTATTCCTTCGGTATTCGGTCCAGATAGGACGCAATCCTACTGAACCGAAGGCGCTCTTCTCCACCTTGGGCAAAGAAGTCTCGAACATACAGGAGTCGCCTATCTACAGTTTTGCGGCTGACGTGGTAGAATAGCGGAACCGCCATTCCATCCTGTATCAGCCCTCGATTGTCTAAATAGAAAAGTACCTGGGGAGGGATGTAGAAACTTAACCGCGCAATGTCGTGGTATTTATTGTTGGGGTAATAATCCCCAAAAATTAAGCCGTTGGTTGTGGACATCATTCTTGCAATGTGACACTGAATCGGCTTAAATAAAAAATTATCTATTCTAATGGATAATATGCATTATTTAGCGCGTTGTTAAACAGTGTCGTGTAAATGTCAACGGCTTCCTGAGGCAAATGCCGTAGTACAACGTTAGATATACCATCGACTCCTGCTTACTTCCTTTTCTTTAATGAATCGAAGATGAACTGCAGCACAGTCTTCGAAATTTACAGGGAACTGTGCCCACTTTGCTCGGAGATTATGGCGTTTGCCAAATCATAATCATTCTCAGATCGCCATTGCGCTACATCCTTCCGCACCCAGGTGTGAGGAAGCAGATCTCTGTTCTCCAGTTCATGATTCGGGAGAATGAAAGCATTCACCTGGTACACATGCTGGAAAGCAGCCCCTACAGCCTCCACTTTCTCCAGCGGATCTTCGATTATAGAAGGACATCGTCCAAGACGTCGTCAAATGTATCTATGTGAAATATTTCCAACGTTTGAAGGCCAAATCACGCTGTTGAATTAGGGTTTTTATTTCATTAAAGAAACAAGGTTTCCTGCTGGGAATGAAGGAATTAGATTTCAACGGCAAATGCGTGTCAAAAAGCCTAAGCACACTTTTGTGGATTTTTAATATCCCAATTTGTATTTTGAACATTAGAAAGATGTGCCGGATAGTTAATGTTTCTAAGATCTCTATATTCAAATGTTTTAACCGGAATTTTAGTTTCGAAATCAAAAGCTACAAAATAAGTTCATGTCTGAGAAAGCTAGAGAAGGCAGATGGTCATTTAAAAATACTTTATTTTTATTATTTACCCCAAACAAACCCAATAAGAATAGTTCAAAATTAGAAAAATGCGTCGGAGTTAGTTTATTCACTGGGTGTAAGTTCAAAGAAAACAGATCATCAGTAAACGTGTTATCATTTAACAAGTTACAGTTAAAATCGACGTGCAATTCAGGTTGCAATTAAAAGACCTTTGGTCTTGCAGGCATATAGTTAAATTAAAAAAAAATATATGATATTGAAATTTCTTTAATTTAGGCATGAGGGGGAGAAAACAAACGATTCTAGAAGGTATTATTATATCAAGAAAATTATACCAAGAAAAATGCTCATACCGCAACATTTAAAATATCGTATTTTGGGGTAATTTTGCGAGTTGGTTTCTATATTCACGCTAAAACATGTTAAATTCTATAAACCGAACCTACCGTAATTTACACACTCAAATACATATATGCATTTGCCACGTGTTGCAATGGACTGTGTACCAGCAGTTGATAAGAAAGTAATTGACCTGTGTAGTTCACGTAGAAAATTTGTCTATTTTTTTAAGTTCAAAATTTGGTGTGTAAAAACAGTTGTGTGAATTTTAAGGAACTAAATGCATACTTTCTATTTAAAATATTGTTTTTTTAATTCAGTTTTATTTATTATTAACTTATAACTCTCTTAAAGCTACACAAAAATTCATAAAACTAACCTAATTATCAATAACTTACAACTAATTTAATGACCATTTACGGGCGCTCTAAACTAAACTATATGTCTTAAAACTAATGGTTTTCGACTTAAAAAAACTATTTAATTTAATTCAAATTATTTTATTTTTTATTTCACCTAGAAAACTTTTTGAAAAAAAACTTGGTATCATATAATTTTTTTTTATTTTAGTTTTACTTATAAACTACCTAAAGCTATACAAAATAATTAAAACTAGACATAACTAACTTATACTAATTAAAACTGACTTAAACTACTTAAGATACCTAAAAATACCTAAAACTACTTAAATCTACCTAAAAACTAGAACAGCCACAGCTGCATTTTCGGTTTTAATTTTTTTGTATATTTCTTTTACGCATGCAGAAACACAGCGACATGCAACCCACACGTACATGTACATACCCATACGTACGTACATACATGTACATACGCGCAGATACATTTGCATATGTCCCCGCATACATACAAAGTTTTTGTTTTTTTTTTTGGTGCAGGTCTTTATATCTAATTTCCCTAAATTTATGTAAGTCGGCCAAGATATACAATCTTAATCGACTTTAGATATCATAATGCTGTTTAGAGAGTCACCAGAGCTGGTTATCTTGCGTCGCCCTATCCTTTCGGTGTTCGGTCGCGATAGGACGCAATCCTACTGAACCGAAGGCGCTCTTCTCCACCTTGGGCGATGACGTCTCGACCATACAGGAGTCGCCTATCTACAGTTTTGCGGCTGACGTGGTATATTAGCGGAACCGCCATTCCATCCTGTAACAGCCCTCGATTGTCTGAATAGAAGAATGCCTCAGGAGGGATGTACAAACTTAACCGCGCAATCTCGTGGTATTTATTATTGGGGTAATAATCCCCAAAAATTAAGCCGTTGGTTGAGGACATCGCTCTTGCAATGTGACACCGAATCAGTATAAATAAAAAATTATCTATTTTCATGGATAATATGCATTATTCAGCGCGTTGTTAAGCTGTGTGGTGAAAATGTCAATGGCCTCCTGAGGCAAATGTCGTAGTACAACGTTAGACATATCATCGACTCCTGCTTACTTCCTTTTCTTTAACGAATCGAAGATGAACTGCAGCACAGTCTTCAAAATTAACATGGAACTGGACCCACTTTGCGCGACGATTAAGGCGTTTACCAAATCATAATCATTCTCAGATCGCCATTGCGCTATATCTTTCCGCAGCCAGGTGTGATAAATCAGAGCTCTTTTCTCCAGGTCATGTTACGGGCGAATGCTAGCATTCATATGGTACACATGCTGGAAAGCAGCCCCTTCAGCCTCCACATTCTCCCGCGGATCTTCGGTTATAAAAGGACATCGTCCAAGACGGCGTCATATGGGTCTATGCCTGCTGTCAGAAGTACGTCTGTGTTCTCTGGCGTTCTCTGCAGTTTAAGACACGCAAGATCGTTTTGATCTTTCCTTCTAAATAATTTGTGAGACATACTCGGATCGGTTCACGGCCCGAATTTTGTTGTCCCAAAATATATTAGTGGTTAACCTATCGTTTTATTTGATCAATTAATTGATGTTTTTGATGGACAACTTCAGTGTCCTAATTTCCAGATCTCGTGCGTCAGCAACCCGTCTGTACAAGCGTTTTAGTCTTGTCAGTAGTCCATTTTTTTGTCTGTGTAGTGCGTCAATGGTCGCGTTACTGTACATGTCGGTTGCGTTACTGTCTTTGTATTTCTGTTCTGTTCGTTGTTCGTTGAATTGTTTCGTCCATTTGTTCTAAGTATATGTCGATTTCCGTATTTGTCAGATTCCTGTCATTTGGTGGGGATATATTATTTGACTTTCAACTTTTCCTGATATGTTTGATCGATATAACTGGCCCCTTACTTTGCTCCAAGACCATTTCGATGATCATGTTAATGAGTACGAAGATAAAAACTGATTTCTCGACTTTCTAGAAAGCAGATCTATAGACAATCACAATGAAGTCCTCTTGGGAAAAATTATTTGAATGGTAGAGATATTTGTTGCATTCGTTAATGAAGGACAAATATTCCTCGGAGAAATTGTCGCATTTGGCGAAAAAATGATCACCATTAACTCTATGCGCAGATCTCTAAAGCTTTAGACAGCTTTCTAAATGGGGCACTTTTTCCGTCGAGGAGCTTAATTGCATAATGTGTTAAAACTTTATTCTTATAATTATTCATTTTTGAATTCTTTTTATAAAATAACTATTTTATAATTCCATATTACTGTTTCTTTTTTTAATTTCTAAATCAAATTATTTTTTTGTTTTGTTATAAACGGTTATTTATTGTTATTTTAAACATTATCGAGTAGAATTTATGAAGTGTTTTGTTTTATTCTATAATTTATAAGCATTTAATGATATAAAAAGAAGCTGTTTTGTTTTTTGTTAAAAAATATTGGTTTTTCAACGTTTGTTCTTTTTTTTAACAGATATGATCATTTAAGCCAGGCGAATTGAAATACAATGCTCCAGGTCTTTTAAATAAGGGAAACATAGTGAAAATTTTCAGATGGCGCAAGGTAACACTATCCCTTGGACAACGTTGCCCCACTTTTCAACCACAAAAAAAATTACTTTAAATATTATTTAAATAGTTTTCATAGTGCATATAGGTAAGTGCTTTGCCTTTCATATTATTAATGAAACGGGGTGAACAAAAAAAAACATCAAAATGATTTGTCTAGCATTTTTAAGATGTTTCTAAAAAAAAGTGCCAAAAAAACGGAGCAGAGTAACCCCATAATAATGTACTGCAGTTTCATACAGTCATCTGTGTATTCTTAAACATAAGCAACTGTCAAAACAAAAGTTATTTGCATACATTTTGTATGAAAAATGAAAATTTTAAAATTAATTAAATATAGAAATAAGTTTCCTCACTTTAAAATTGTTATATTTATTTTTTTTAAGTATACATCTAGCGTCAGCGGTGCCGAAAGTACTAATACAGTAGTATTGTACTGCTCATGATTCGGCCGAATGCTAGCATTAACATGGTACACATGCTGGAAAGCAGCCCCTACAGTCCCCACTTTCTTAGCTTAATTGCATATTGTGTTAAAACTTTATTCTGATAATTATTCATTTTTGAATTCTTTTTTTTTATAAAAAAAAATTTTATAAGTCTATATTATTGTTTTTTTTTTAATTTCTAAATCGAATTATTTTTTTGTTTTGTTATAAACGGTTATTTATGGGTATTTTAAACGTTATCGAGTAGAATTGATGAAGTGTTTTGTTTTATTCTGTAATTTATAAGCATTTAATGAAATGAAAAGAGGCTGTTTTGGTTTTGGTTAAAAAATATTGGTTTTTCAACTTTTCTTTTCTTTTAACAGATATTTTAGCGTTGCGTGTAGCTAAAACAGTTTAATGTCGTAACTAACGGTATCTTTTTGGTGAAATGTATCTATTTGAAATGTTTTCCAGCGTTTGAAGGCCAAATCACGCTGTAGAATTAATGTTTTGATTTCATTAAAGAAACAAGGTTTCCTGCTGGGAATGAAGGAATTAGAATTCAACGGTAAATGCGTGTCAAAAAGCCTAAGCACACTTGTGTTAACCAAATCAACCTGTTCACTAGGTGTGGATTTTGAAAAGATTATATCCCAATTTGTATTTTGAACATCGGAAAGAAGTGCCACATAGTTAATGTTTTTAAAATCTCTATATTCAAAGTTTTTAACGTGAATTGTAGTTTGGAAATCAAAAGTTACAAAATAAGTTCATATCCTGAGAAAGCTGGTATAGGCAGTCATACAAAAAAACTATATTTTTATTATTTACCACAAACAAACCCAATAATAATGGCTCAAAATTAGAAAAATGCGTCGGATTTAGTGTATTCACTGGGTATAAGGTAAGAGAAAATAGATCATCAGTAAACGTGTTATCATTTAACAAGTTGCAGTTAAAATCGACACAAAATAGTATTGGAATATAATATTGAAATTTCTTTCAATATAGGCATGAGGGGGAGAAAGCAAACATTTTTAGAAGGTATTATTATATCAAGAAAATTATACCAAGCAAAATGCGCATACCACAACATTTAAAATATCGTATTTTGGGGTAATTTTACGCCACTCACGAAAAGAGCTGGTTTCTATATTCACACTCAAACATGTTAAAAACTATAAACCGAACCTACCGTAATTTACACACTCAAATACATATATGCAATTGCCACGTGTTGCAATGGACTGTGTGCCAGCAGTTGATAAGAAAGTAATGGACCTGTGTAGTTCATGTAGCAAATGTCTATTATTTAAGTTCAAAATTTGGTGTGTAAAAACAGTTGTGTGAATTTTAAGGAAGTAATTACATACTTTCTATTTAAAATATTGTTTTTTTAATTCAGTTTTATTTATTATTAACTTATAACTCTCTTAAAGCTAGACAAAAATTCATAAAACTAACCTAATTATCAATAACTTACAACTAATTTAATGACCATTTACGGGCGCTCTAAACTAAACTATATGTCTTAAAACTAATGCTTTTCGACTTAAAAAAACTATTTAATTTAATTCAAATTATTTTATTTTTTATTTCACCTAGAAAACTTTTTGAAAAAAAACTTGGTATCATATAATTTTTTTTATTTTAGTTTTACTTATAAACTACCTAAAGCTATACAAAATAATTAAAACTAGACATAACTAACTTATACTAATTAAAACTGACTTAAACTACTTAAGATACCTAAAAATACCTAAAACTACTTAAATGTACCTAAAAACTAGAACAGCCACAGCTGCATATTCATTTTTAATTTTTTTTGTATATTTCTTTTACGCATGCAGATACACAGCGACATGCAACCCACACGTACTTGTACATACCCATACGTACGCACATACATGTACATACGCGCAGATACATGTGGATATGACCCCGCATACATACAAAGTTTTTGTTTTTTTTGGTGCCACCCGGCAGTTCTTTATATCTAATTTCCCTAAATTTATGTAAGTCGGCCAAGATATACAATCTTAATCGACTTTAGATATCATAATGCTGTTTAGAGAGTCACCAGAGCGTGTTATCTTGCTTCGCCCTATCCTTTCGGTGTTCGGTCCCGATAGGACGCAATCCTACTGAACCGAAGGCGCTCTTCTCCACCTTGGGCGATGACGTCTCGACCATACAGGAGTCGCATATCTACAGTTTTGCGGCTGACGTGGTATATAAGCGGAACCGCCATTCCATCCTGTAACAGCCCTCGATTGTCTAAATAGAAGAATGCCTCGGGAGGGATGTACAAACTTAACCGCGCAATCTCGTGGTATTTATTGTTGGGGTAATAATCCCCAAAAATTAAGCCGTTGGTTGAGGACATCGCTCTTGCAATGTGACACCGAATCAGCTTAAATAAAAAATTATCTATTTTCATGGATAATATGCATTATTCAGCGCGTTGTTCGTTGTTAAGCTGTGTGGTGAAAATGTCAACGGCCTCCTGAGGCAAATGTCGTAGAACAACGTTATATATATCATCGACTCCTAATAACTTCTTTTTTTTTACGAATCGAAGATGAACTGCAGCACAGTCTTCGAAATTATCAGGGAACTGGGCCCACTTTGCTTGGCGATTATGGCGTTTGCCAAATCATAATCATTCTCAGATCGCCATTGCGCTATATCCTTCCGCAGCCAGGTGTGATGAATCAGAGCTCTGTTCTCCTGGTCATGATTCGGACGAATGCTAGCATTCATATGGTACACATGCTGGAAAGCAGCCCCTTCAGCCTCCACATTCTCCCGCGGATCTTCGGTTATAAAAGGACATCGTCCAAGACGGCGTCATATGGGTCTATGCCTGCTGTCAGAAGTACGTCTGTGTTCTCTGGCGTTCTCTGCAGCTTAAGACACGCAAGATCATTTTGATCTTTCCTTCTAAATATCTTATTAATTTGTGAGACATACTCGGGTCGGTTCAAGGCGCAAATTTTGTGGTCCCAAAATATATTAGTGGGTAACCTATAGTTTTATTTGATCAATTGGATGATGTTTTTGATAGACAACTTCAGTGTCCTAATTTCCATATTTCGTGCGTCAGCAAACTGTCTGTACAAGCGTTTTAGTCTTGTCAGTAGTCCATTTTTCTGTCTGTGTAGTGCGTCAATGGTCGTGTTACGGTACATGTCGGTTGCGTTACTTTCTTTTTATTTCTGTTCTGTTCGTTGTTCGTTGAATTGTTTCGTCCATTTGTTCTAAGTATATGTCGATTTCCGTTTTTGTCAGATTCCTGTTATTTGGTGGGGATATATCATTTGACTTTCAACTTTTCCTGATATGTTTTCCTGATCGATATAACTGGCTCCTTACTTTGACCCAAGGCCATTTCGAGGATCTTGTTAATGAGGACGAAGATAAAAACTGATTTCTCGACTTTCTAGAAGGCAGATCTACAGACGATAGCAATGAATTCCTCTTGGGAAAAATTGTTCGAATGTTAGATATGTTTGTTGCATTCGTTAATGAAGGACAAATATTCCGCGGAGAAATTGTCGCATTCAGCGAAAAAACGATCACCATTAACTCTATGCGCAGATCTCTAAAGCTTTAGACAGGTTTCTAAATGGGGCACTTTTTCCATCGAGGAGCTTAATTGCATATTGTGTTAAAACTTTATTCTTATAATTATTCTTTTTATTTATAAAATAACTATTTTATAATTCCATATTACTGTTTTTTTTTTAATTTCTAAATCGAATTATTTTTTTGTTTAGTTATAAACGGTTATTTATTGTTATTTTAAGCATTATCGATTAGAATTTATGGAGTGTTTTGTTTTATTCTGTAATTTATAAGCATTTAATGAAATAAAAAGAAGCTGTTTTGTTTTTTGTTAAAAAATATTGGTTTTCCAACTTTTGTTCTTTTTTTAATAGATATGATCATTTAAACCACGGGTATTGAAATACAATGCTCCAACTCTTTTTATAGTGAAAAGTTTCAGATGGCGCAAAGTAACACTATCCCTTGGACAACGTTGCCCACTTTTCAACCACAAAAAATATTACTTTAAATCTTATTTAAATAGTTTTCGTAGTGCATATAAGTGCATTGCCTTTCATATTATTAATGAAACGGGGTGGACAAAAAAAACATCAAGATTATTTGTCTACCATTTTTAAGATGTTTCTAAAAATAGTGCCAAAAAAACGGAGCAAAGTAACCCCATAATACTGTACCGCATAATACGGTACCGCAGTTCCATACAGTCATCTGTGTGTTGGTAAACATAAGCAACTGTCAAAACAAAAGTTATCCGTAATCATCATTTCCATACATTTTGTATGAAAAATGAAAAAAGTTGGTTCGAAAAGAGTTGGTTCTTATATTCACGCTCAAACATGTTAAATTCTATAAACCGAACCGGCGCGGCAGTTGATAAGAAAGTAATTGACCTGTGTAGTTCACGAAGCAAATTTGTCTATTTTCTTAAGTTCAAAATTTGGTGTGTAAAAACAGTTGTGTGAATTGTAAGGAAGTTAATGTATATTTTTTATTTAAAATATTGTTTTTTTTTAATTCAAAATTGTCAATACAAAAATCCTTAAACTAGCTTAATTATCAATAACTTACAACTAATTTAATGGCCATTTACGGGTGCTCTAAACTAAACTATATCTCTTACAACTAATGCTTTTCGACCTAAAAAAAAAACTATTTAATTTAATTCAAATTATTTTATTTTTTATTTCACCTAGAAAACTGTTTGAAAAAAAACTTGGTATCTTATAATTTTTTTTAATTTTATTTTTACATATAAACTACCTAAACCTATACAGAATAATTAATACTAGACATAACTAACTTATACTAAATAAAATAGGCTACTAAAGATACCTAAAAATACCTAAAACTAGTTAAATCTACTTAAAAACTAGAACAGCCACAGCTGCATTTTCGGTTTTTATTTTATTTTTGTATATTTTTTTACGCATGCATAAACACAGCGACATGCAACCCGCACGTACATGTATATACCTACATACCCATGCGTACGCACCTGCATGTACATACGCGCAGATACATGCACGTATGTCCCCGCATACATACATAGTTTTTGTTTTTTGTGGTGCCACCCTGACTGTTCTTTATACCTAACTAGCAATCCCGGCGAACTCCGTTTCGCCACCAGATGGCTTCGTTTTATGTAACATTTCGTTTGGTGATTATAAGATGAAGACAAATTTTTTTTTGTTTTATATTTGAAAAGGTAAAATTTTAATTTCATTTCACAACAGTAATGAATTAATTTCGATTACAAAAATGAAGTGTTATTTAGTTGAACTTCTCTAAGTAAATGAAAGTGAATCCAAAGTAAATACTGAATCGAAGCTTTATACGTGTCCGCAAATTATCCGTTTCATTGAAGTGTTCTTTGGTAAACCACATTTTTTGTTTTTTGGTCTGACGTTAACACAAACAAAGCGGATGGTTTCCCAACTCGTGAACACGCAACGTATAACTGCCCATGTGAAAAACAATGATTTTCTAAATTTATCCCGCAAACACTAAGCGATTGGCCTTGCGACTTGTTAATTGTCATTGCGAACGCAAGGCGAACTGGAAATTGCAATCATTTGAAGCCAAACGGAAGATCAGTCGGAATCATTGGTATTCGAGGAATACATACATTTTCACCTGCGTACTTTCCGTTAATAATAGTTGCCTCAATCAAATTCGGCATAAGTCTTTTTACCGAAAGTCAAGTACCGTTGCAAAGTCGCGGTGGATTCAAATTACGCAATTTCATAATAACTGTACCAACTTTGAGTTGCAAGTTATGTGGTGGAAATCCTGGTAACTCCAGAGAGTTCAAGAACTCCGTTCGATAATTTACTACATCATCGGATTTGTTATGGAATCAACGGATTTGTATGTCACCAAATCTCCAGCAATTTTTGATTGAATGGTGAAATTCAGTGCGTGTACATCATTATTCTTTGCGGCAAGAATTGCTCGTTGACTTAACCAAGCATAACTCTGATAATTCTCACTAATGTTTGGGAAAACATTTTCAATAAGAGCTAATTGAGAGTCTACAAATCGGCAAAAGTCGTTGGTAAGAGTAATTAATCCAGATGTCGCATCAACTGAGACTTTTCCATTTCAAACAACTAACAATTGTTTGGAAAATTGATCATTTTGAAGTTGAACTCTCATATTAGTGGTTAGCGATAATGTTTTTACGTTATTCCATAAAGGTGATGCCTTCAGGCAAGCATTCAATTCATCTGCAGGCGTTCCACGGGGAATTACTGGCACCGCCTGCCTGAAATCGCCTGCCAACAATATCATCAAGCCGCCAAAGATGTTGTTATTTCGCCGAAGATCCTTCAGTGTGAAGTTAAGTGCTTCAAGTGATTTCTTATATGCCATTGTGCACTCATCCCAAACAATGAGCTTGCATTGCATCAAAAATTTTCCCATTGCACTGGATCGGGAAATATTGCATATTGGAGTATCAATTGTGTTTAAATTGAGTGGCAACTTAAGCTCAGAATGTGCAGTACGTCCGCCATCTAGAAGAGTCGCCGCAATTCCAGATGATGCTAACGCCAAAGCTATGTCACATCTTGATCGAATAGTGGCCAAAATCAATGAAATGACAAATGTTTTCCCTGTTCCTCCAGGTGCGTCCAGGAAGGGTAGACCACCAGTATTATTGTCCACCGCTTGCATTAATGTTTCGTATACTTGTTTTTGCTGTTCATTCAGCAACGGCACATTATTTCGAACGAATTCCTACAATGTATCAACATTGTATTGCAGCTCTCGATTTAATTCTTGGTTGAATGCATCGTGCATCGATTGATTTGGCGCAATCATTCCTACTTCAATCAGTAGCTTGTTTGCAATAGTCAAGCATTGATCCTCAATCAGAATCAATCCTTCATTGTAGATTTCATCGGTTATTTGGATGTCAGGATTATTCGTTTGAATGCGCAAGCGATGCAAGATATCTTCACATATTTGTTCCATAACTGAATTGGTTGTGAAGGAAAATATGTGGTGATGATAATTGCGAACAGCGTTCGTATTTGGTACGCATTTGATGAAACAACTGAATCCGCAAGTGTTAAATCCCAATGAGAATCGTTCTCCAGCAAACCCAATAGTTGACATGTTTCTCGATATGTTTGGCATTGTTGGCCATTCACAGTTTTCAAATGCGCAATTGATTTTGGTCCACGTACATTTACCAACAGCAGTCGCAAATAAAAACATTCATCATTTCTAGGATGAACAGTATACATGCGACCTAGTGCATCAGTGGAAAACACCTGTGGCCAATCTGGAACTGGGGTTCCTTGTTTGCGACGTTGGAATTTCTTTGTTGATTGTTTCCAAGTGTAATACTTGGGCATTTCAACGTACATCAGCATCGCTGCGAATGGATCTGCTTCACACATTGCAAAGAAGCTAGTCAATGTTGTCGATGGTGGTCTCTCAGCTCGTTATGCCGCATTAGACTCAGTGAAGTAAACTCTTTGGCCATTTTCCAAATGCACTGCTAAATGTACAACTGTGGGATATCTTTCATGAATTTGAAATGACAATAATCGCCACAGTGTTTAATTAGTACTGACGTATCTGCCCATTTGGAAGTTGCTGATTTCGTCATTCGCATTTTCCGACGCAATGCCAAAAACAGCCATGTCGCTGCCTTTTGCAACGTACTTGCACAAATATTTGATTGATTTGGCCGAATGACAACTCTCAACGTTTGCATGTGTTTCGATAATTCGTGATAGCAGCGCGCAATATGGTACAATGAATTCATTTCCGATCTCAATCTCTTGATTTTGAACTTTAACTTTGATAGTTCGACCGTTATCTTCTTTTGAACGCCGACGATAAACTGGATATCCATCGTTCCCTGTGACTGTTTCAGCAACTAACGGTCGCGGATATCGTTTTGTGCGCTTCCCATCAGCCATGCAAGGCCATAATGGATTTAATGCACCACACGGTCCATGCACCATCTGTGTCGTCACAATGTCGTGTAGATGGGGATCAGTGACTGGATCAGTAATTTCAGCTGATATGATGTCATCCACTTCATTTGAACGTAATTTGTTCAGCGACCAAATTAGGATATGAGCATGCGGTAGTCCACGCTTCTGCCATTCCACCGAGTACATATAACAACGTGTGTTACCAAAAACTCGATACTTAGTAAGCACATCCATCATAACCTTGAGTTTTTGCTGAAATACTCTGGCGATTATGTCATGGCGATCTTGCGGTTTTTGGCCCGGTTCGAACTCACGTTCAATTTCCGCCCAGTTTGGGTTGCATGTGAACGTAATAAATAAATCCGGAGTTCTATAATTTCGCACGTACGTCATAGCGTCTTGAGCGTATTCGTGCATGTGGCGTGGGCTTCCGATATAAGATGATGGGAGAATCGTCAGACGTCCAATATTCTGAACATAACCATCTGAATGAATAGCATCACGCAAGTGTATATAGTCCTAAGATCGTAGCCTTGCCTGATTAAATCGGATGAACGCTAAACGTTCGGTCTTGACTTTGACATACATGTCGACAGCGAATTGCTGGAATAGCCGACGGCACTTCAGAATGACATTCTCCTCATGTGTAAGAATCAACATACGATACGCATAGTAATTCATTGCGCTTAGATTTTTATTCGTTGATACGCCTGAAAATGCAAAATTAAATGAATTGCTAATGGAAACCAATAATAGCAATAATATCAATAATTAGTGTGTGAATATTGTACCTGTAATTGGATCGACCATCTTCAAGGTGATGTCGTATCCGTCTGGCCCTTGCCAATAAGTGATTGGATATTGTAACGCATGTACAAGCGATGTGTCTCGTTTTCACGATGCATGATATTGCTTCTTCGCTGAACGACAATGTCTCGCAATTTAGTTCGCCAACAATAATTGCAGCAACATCATTAACGGTGGGTGCATTGAATCTTCGCACATGTTCACCTGTTGGGGTACAATCCGCTCTTATGACAGATTTGTGCGTATCCGATGGCATTCGTTCCAATGCTGTTTTGAACATATTAACCACAGCATTATTAGCGTGAAAAAATGCTTGCAACTGTTCAATAATTCGTCTCTTTAACTGTTGTGTTGCCTGTATATTGCACCGCACATTCAGCTGATCCACCATCGACGAAATTAAATATATTTGCAGAAATTGATGCGGTTCATCTGGTGTTGGCACCATTGAACCATGCAAATGATATATTTGTCCTTGTATCTGTAATTGCAAACAATCATTTGTTGAAGAGTACGGTGTAACTTCTGATCGTGTGATGGTGTAGTGTGTGGTGTATATGTAGTTGTTATGTGTTTGAATTCATTGTATTGGTGTGAGTGATTGGTTATGTGTGTTGTATCTTTTACCTTGCAAGTCGGCATGAAGCCGCCTTCTTGAATGATATTAGCTCCAAAGGAAATCATGCGAAAGCAGTTATTGTATTCAACGATGTGTTGAAGAAAATTGCTGGAATCGGGATCACTTCCATCGAACAATGGTTTCAGTGGCTGTGGTGGTGTAAGTAATGGATCCACTTTGACTTTTCCACTTGCGCAGCACAATCCAGCCGTTTCTCTTTTGAACTTTAACGCATTGCAATATCGGCATATAGTCGTCATTGGTCCAATATCTAAATTTTCATCATCACTGAAGTTCGCAGTGGGATCATATTGGAATGCCAAGTGATTGTATGATGCCAATGATCTTCGTGTGCTCACGCCTTGTCTCAATCGGGCATTTTCTCTTATTATATTTTGTCTTTCTTCGCTTAAGTTCTGTGAATACACTTGTTGCTGGCTTTCATGTTTTGTGCGGCGGCCGATGTTCGCACGTCGTCCTCTAAGTATTCTGGACTATGTACAGAGTGGTGAATTTAACCTCAAATGCACGATCCACATAATTTACACAGTTCAACTTACCACCTTAAAGACAAATGCCTACTGTTGAAATTGAATAAAAATTTGCACAATACACGTGATTGATTTGATGGTTTCCAATTGAAATGTTAGGAAACGAATAACTTATTTTTTTTACTTTTTTCACAATTTCACAGTGAACACAATACCGGTTTGTCACATCAAATTAACTGAGCAGAGAACAATGGGTAGCTGTCAAACAATGTATCACGCACCGGCGCCATCTACGTAAAATATTGGTCGGCGCCATCTTCTTAAAAAATTGGTGTGTAGTACATGCTATGTATCAGAGATGGCGCTGTATCTGAAAAATGATTTTTCCGCTTTTCTGTTGAAATTTTTCCTGAATTTTCTTTGTTATAAACCTCACGGAGCCCGAAACCTTTCCAACGAATGCAAAACCGTGGAAGTCGGTTCGTGCGTTCTGGAGTTATAGCGTCAAGAAGGAAAACCCGACTTATTTTTATGTAGTAGATTTCCCTAAATTTATGTAAGTCGGCCAAGATATACCATCTTAATCGACTTTAGATATCATAATGCTGTTTAGAGAGTCACCAGAGCTGGTTATCTTGCTTCGCTCTATCCCTTCAGTGTTCGGTCCCGATAGGACGCAGTCCTACTGAACCGAAGGCGCTCTTCTCCACCTTGGGCGATGACGTCTCGACCATACAGGAGTCGCCTATCTACAGTTTTGCGGCTGACGTGGTAGATTAGCGGAACCGCCATTCCATCCTGTATCAGCCCTCGATTGTCTTAATAGAGGATTGCCTCGGGACGGATGTAGAAACGTAACCGCGCAATCTCGTGGTATTTATTGTTGGGGTAATAATCCTCAAAAATTTAGCTGTTGGTTGAGGACATCGCTCTTGCAATGTCACACCGAATCAGCTTAAATACAAAATTATCTATTCCAATGGATAATAAGCATTATACAGCGCGTTGTTAAGCTGTGTGGTGTAAATGTCAACGGCTTCCTGATACAAATGTCGTAGTACAGCGTTAGATATATCATCGACTCCTGCTTACTTCTTTTTCTTTAACGAATCGAAGATGAACTGCAGCACAGTCTTCAAAATTAACATGGAACTGGACCCACTTTGCGCGGCGATTATGGCGTTTTCCAAATCATAATCAATCTCAGATCGCCATTGCGCTATATCCTTCCGCAGCCAGGTGTGATAAATCAGAGCTCTTTTCTCCAGGTCATGATTCGGGCGAATGCTAGCATTCATATGGTACACATGCTGGAAAACAGCCCCCTCAGCCTCCACATTCTCCCGCGGATCTTCGGTTATAAAAGGACTTCGTCCAAGACGGCGTCATATGGGTCTATGCCTGCTGTCAGAAGTACAGCGTATTCCATTCGCCTTTGCTGATGATACTGCTATTGTCGTCCGCCATAGTTCTCTCGATACGGCAACAAAGATAATTCAAGAAGAATTCAACATGGCAGTTAGATGGTGTCACGACAACGGCTTGGTAATGAATGCAATAAAAACAAAAATGATGCATATCAGAAGTCCGCAGTTCAAACCAACAAATCAAAGGATTTATTTACAGAATGATGACTGCCCTAAAACGCAAAAAGAATGCATCGAATTAGTAAGCAACTACAAGTATCTGGGAGTAATAATAGACAGTCACTTTTTATGGGAAAAACACATAGACAAATTGAGGATGGACCTAAAGAAAGCGATGTTTGCACTATCTCATCTAAAATACCACACTAACCACGATGTTTTAAAACAAGTTTATTACTCATTGATGGAATCCAGGATACGGTATGGTATACTAGCTTGGGGCAATGCAGCTAAAACCCACATTATCAAAATTCAAAAACTCCAAAATGCAGCTATAAAACTAATTAACAACAACTATCGACAATCATATGATACAATATTTAAGCCACTACAAGTTGAAAATATTTTTAAGATGACTACCATAATAGAATACTTTGATGACAACCGATTTAAGCAACCAATCCAACACCAACTCAACACGAGAAGACGTGCACAAGGAATGTTACAGATACCAAGAAACTACAACAACTACGGAAGACGTAAACTTGAACACATTGTACCAAGTATAATCAACGGACTACCGAGAGAAATTATCACTATTCAAAACTTTAAAAAAAGAAAGAAAGAACTAAAAAAATTTTTCATTAATTCTACAAATTAAAATTTTATATATAATTTATTATAATCCAGACTTATTTAAAAAAAATTGGAACTTTAAAATTGAACTTTTATATAAAATCGTAAACTTTGCTTACTTTTATTTTTATATAATTGAAAAATATTCTTCTGCAGACAAGCTTCGGCTTCGCAGATACTATTGTAAAACCATATTAAGAAAAATAAAAGCTAAATAAATAATAATAAAAAACATCTGTGTTCTCTGGCGTTCTCTGCAGCTTAAGACACGCAAGATCGTTTTGATCTTTCCTTCTAAATATCTTATTAATTTGTGAGACATACTCGCATCGGTTCACGGCCCGAATTTTGTTGTCCCAAAATATATTAGTGGATAACCTATCGTTTTATTTGATCAATTAATTGATGTTTTTGATGGACAACTTCAGTGTCCTAATTTCCAGATGTCGTGCGTCAGAAACCCGTCTGTACAAGCGTTTTAGTCTTGTCAGTAGTCCATTTTTTTGTCTGTGTAGTGCGTTAATGGTTGCGTTACTGTACATATCGGTTGCGTTACTTTCTTTGTATTTCTGTTCTGTTCGTTGTTCGTTGAATTGTTTCGTCCATTTGGTCTAAGTATATGTCGATTTCCGTATTTGTCAGATTCCTGTCATTTGGTGGGGATATATTATTTGACTTTCAACTTTTCCTGATATGTTTTCCTGATCGATATAACTGGCCCCTTACTTTGCTCCAAGACCATTTCGATGATCTTGTTAATGAGCACGAAGATAAAAACTGATATCTCGACTTTCTAGAAGGCAGATCTACAGATGATCGCAATGATCTTGGGAAAAATTTTTCGAATGGTAGAGATGTTTGTTGCATTCATTAATGAAGAACAAATATTCCTCGGAGAAATTGTCGCATTCGACGAAAAAACGATCACCATGAACTCTATGCGCAGATCTCTTAAGCTTTGGACATATTTCTAAAAGGGGCACTTTTTCCGTCGAGGAGCTTAATTGCATATTGTGCTAAAACTTTATTCTTATAATTTGTTGTGGACGCCCAAACTACTTTCATAAATTTGCCAGTATTGAAAACGGAGCCTTACACTCTCTCTAGCCGTAGCGCCCTCTGTTGGGATCCAGATGAAATATTTCTGACGGGTGTCGAAGTGTCAACCGAAAATCGAACATATGGTTTTGAAATGTCAAAAAAAAGGGGAGGTTCACTAAAAGATGATAACCAATACATTCTCAATTCAAAACAAGAAAAAAAAACAAGGAATCGATTTGCGGATTATCGGGATCGGGTGATACGGATAGTGGAAAAGGCGAGGTAATTAAAAAGAAAAAGTGGTATGTTTCTTGCTTGGAGCACCGTAATTCCGAATCGTCCGATGATACCGATACATTGTTTATCCGGTGGTGAAAGATGAGCGTTTACATTTGGCTCGCGGCTGTTTAATTTAAATACAAAAAAAAGAAACTAATATTCGAACGAAACCTGTTTTTTTGTTGGTTGGTTAAAGCGTTTTTACCTGGTAATATATAGCCTTAGTTATTTTAAACAATATCTGATAATTCTTCCTTGGGTTAAAGATTGCCATACTTACGTGTGTTGGACCTATGATCATCATCAAAATCCTTTATGATAATAAGGTCAAATATAACATAGGGTGAGCTTGTAAATACAATGTTTTTATTGAAAATTTGTGTTAACTCTGGTAAACTTATATAGGTTAAATTCGCTTTATAAATCGGATTTTCTGGCGGACCCAGATTGCTCACAGAGGACTGGGCCGCCACATCCTTTTTGCTTGACCGATATGTTTTATTTAAGTGGACTAATCCAGTTCCTAGCACATCATTCGTGAACGAGCACCTGCCATTTTGACTGGACTAGGAATCTGATGGCGATCAGATTTAGGCCAACCGATTTTAAATCTGCCTAAAGATCGAAGCGTGCACGATCTGGAAATTCGGGAAACTTCACCTGAAGCCCGAGATCATCTTTTTGGCAAAGTGAAAGACCAGCCATTCCGTGAGTCCTAAGAAAAAAAAAATAAATTAAAAAAAAAAAAAAAGAAGCAAGAAGGGAAACGAAACCAGGTATTAAAGATCATCTTAATTTGGTAAACCTGATATAACCATAAGGAAGGCTTATACATATATGTTTATACTTATAAAAAAAAAAACGTCTTTTTTTTGAAATTATATAATAAAATGGGTCTGAAAAACGCCCTATAACAACGTTAAAGATTAACTACTTATCAGATTTGGAAATTACGAAGTCAACTTCATATTGAGCGCTATATTTTTTTTTTGCGTTGAAGTTTTTTTTTTATTGTTAATTTATATATATTAAGTACTTACATATTTTTTTTAATTCCTCATTTTTTTTTGTAAGTGAAAACGTATCGTTTCCCAGGTTCTGTCTCGCGTTCACGTCAATATATTTTGTTGAATTTAACATATACCTCCAAAGAGCTCCTTGCAGGTAGGGAATTTTTTTTTTGGTTTTGGACACGCATTTGCAAGTTTGGCGAAAGTGCCAAAATAGAGGATACCTAAATAGTTCTATGGTGATAGTCCTCTGGAAAGGAACCTTACCTAGTCATATTAATAATTTCATTTTTTTTTTGTATTTAGTTATGTTGTTTATGTAAGATATATATGTAGATATATTTTTATGACCTTTTAAAATTTGTTATAATTTTTTTTTGCATATAATTTAAATTTCATAATAGCAGTCTTTTGTTTTTCGACGTTCTCGTCCGATTTATTTTTTGTTGAGAATAATTTGATTTTGTTTTCATGTTTGCTGAAATTGCTTGTATTAATAAAACTTCTCGCCCCTTTTGTGGAATGAAAATTTGGTGTTTACTTGTTTCGTCCGAACGAAACATGGATATTTGAATATTCTGATTTTGAGGGGTGCCGAGGGTAGCGAAACCCGCGAAGTGAAGATGGGGTGACCGGATCGTAAAAATAGTCATTTTTTAAAGGGGAAATCCAAATTTGCCAACGGATTTCTTGGTTGGGTGGGTTGGCTCCACTGCGACAACACCTGCAGTGCCCTTGAAGTGGTGATCGTCCGTCTGACGTCACTCAAAGTATAATTTTCTTCTGGCCTGATGTATGTTTTATTTTGATTGCAGGGGAAGTTAAGTTTCGGGCAAGATCCCCCCCCGTCCGACGAGCTAATGCCGTGCAGAACAAGCAGGCCACGCCCTAGAAGCTTAACGTTCCGTTTCCTTTTCCTTTTCTTTTCCAAACTATTCCTAGCCCATGTTCCTACCTCATCCTTATCCCTACCTATCTGCCTAACTGCCACTTATCCTCGCCTCCTACTAACTCGCAACAAAATTGGCGCCCAACGTCTTGGCTCTTGGCTAAGATTTTTTTTTGTAGTCTACGTTTTAGTTTTAGTCCGAAACCAAACTAGCTACCAACTTTCAAGAATCGTAAGTCTGCACCAAGAAAGTCATGGACATACTTAGGTGTATTGCGACGATTTCTTGAAAGTTCGTAGCGACTGCGGTTGATGTGTATGAAGCGTTTTTTTTATGTTGCTGCAAGGTTTTCAACATTCGTAAGTCTGCGACAGGAAAGTCTCAGACATACCTAGTCGTATCGCGACGAATGCTGGAGAACTTGCGGCGGCAACAAATAACGTTTTTTTTTGTTTCGTTTTCCCTATAGTCCTATCCTTATTAATTTTTTTACTTTGCTATCTTCGAATTTTAATTTCACTTCCCTATTGTCTAGTACAGTTTTTGTTTCGATTCGGACGCAGTGTCCATGTTCAACGAGTCCACAAACATCGATACACCGTCCGATCTATTTTCACTCAACTTTTGTGTTATGTTAACCTCTTCGTTTCATGTCTTCTAGTGAAGTCCAAAGACTAGCTAGGATTGCGGAAACGAAGAGGAAACATCTTGTCTTTTCGTCTTTCTTTCTACTTCCGTACTGCCTCGCCATTTCAAGGGAATTAGTTCTGTCCGTCCGAAGCCTTAACTATCTGAGATGCCATCAGTAAGGTCACATCATAGCGAAAAGAAAACCACCGAAAACGCTACCTGAAACACCCCGTAGGTTTATGCATAAAATACAAAATACAACCTCGTTGATTTCTTTCAAGAAAGAAAAATCATTGCTAGTTATCTCATTTGTTAATTTATATATTTTGTTGGAGTAAAATTTTCTACTTATAGTCGTTTGATAGTTAATTTTTTTGATAATTATATTATTGTCTTAGGAAAATCACTTAAATTGTTTTTCTTAAAAATATACTTATATTTATTAGTGCTTAACCTAATACAAAATTTTCTTAAATTCTGCGTTACTTATAAATACTACATTACTTATTATCTAATTTATTTTATTTTTTCGTTTTAAACGAAACGTTATCTTTCGTTACCAGTCTAGTTATTTATTTTTTTTGTTATTTATAATTGTTAGGATACTTTTACAAATTTCCTTATTTGATTAAGTTTGTTTCCTTTTAAGGAAAATAAACTCTAATTTTTTAGGTAAATCAAAGTTCAAGATAAACATACAAAGTTTTCTAAAACAATTTTTTTTAGAAAAGTTTTTGGTAAAAGTTTATCTTGGTTGTGCATAGTTATAAGTGTTCGTTAGCAATATCTCTTGTTTTCTTAGTAATTTTTTTATTTAGTTATATACCTTTAGTTATTTTTTTTGTTATTTCTTTAGTTGTTTTTTTTGGGGATTTTCAAAGAAAAAAAAACAAAAAAATTGTTAGCTTGTTTTCCACAAGATTTTTCTCATCATTAATTTTGTTTTACGATTGGTAACACTAGAATATCGTTTCTTTTGTTAAACTCACCCTGTGTTATAATTTATACATTCGTTTTTTTTTCCGTTGAGTTCAGCACCGTAAAATTATTTAATATGGCTTACAGCAACCAAGAAGAAGAAGATAGAATTAGTAGACTGATAAGAGATTCTGAAATAGAAGAAGTGAGGTTAACTAGGTCTGTTACACAAAATCTAGATAATACAGCTAGAGAACAAGTGATGCACTCACCTCTTATTTCTGAAAGGCTTCTTCGAGCTGCATCCAATAATGTCGGAAAATCGGGCATGCCGATTTCCGACAGGCGCACCCATGCTTCGTCTGACTCAATTTCTGCTCCGGAATTTAGTAGCATTAGTGGAGTGGGAGCTGGAATAGCAACTCCACGAGATAGTATTGATTCTATGAATGATACAGTTAGACAAACTTTTGATGCAAGACCAGCAGCAACCAATCAAGTCCAAGTAGGTAGTTCTAGGAGTATTTTAGAAAGTTTGATGCAACGACCCCCACCTCCTATAAGTAAAGTTAAAGAGAGAAGGGTTCTTTCGGAAGATCTCAAAGCATATATCAATCTGGCGTTAGTAGAAGGGTTTTCTACTACGAAACAGGCAATTCAAAAATATTTAACAAATACCTTGAAAGAAGAAATCCAAAATCAACTAGGGGGGTTTCTTAGAAATTTAAATTTAGGTACTAGCAATCCATCAGCTACTGTCCAGATGCCGAGACCACCCGACAGTTGGAATGGTCCTGCGCCAGCAACCCAGCCACCGGTGCAGCAAAATCCTTCAGCTGAGGCAGGGAGACATTTTTTCATTCATTCCGGACATCCCCGTAGAAGACAACCGCAACCAACGCGAAGTTATGATAGGACGTACCTTCCCCAGGCGTTCCATGAGACTAATTACATCCCCATTAATAACTTCAATCCGACATCCAATTCAAATCGTTTCGAACACCAGCCAGAGTATTACGATCCTTTACTGTCTTCATCGAGATTCAAACCTCCGATCAGGGTCGACAAATGGGGTTTGAACTTCGATGGTCAGCCATCGACAATGTCAGCTGAAGACTTCGTGTTTCGTCTGGAAACACTGCAGAACCGATATGCTTGCCCATGGACGGAAATTTTGCGAGATTTCCATCTACTTCTCTCAGGATCTGCTCTCGAATGGTTCTGGCAATTCAATATGACTAGTTATCGACCAGACTGGCCCACCTTGAAAGAAGGTCTAATGCGTCAGTTCAAGAGCATCCGATCAGACTTTGAAATTATCCGTGATATTATGGATCGTAGGCAAAATTCCTGGGAGAGTAGTGAAGATTTCTTCGTAGCCGTAAACAAGTTGAAATTTCAGTTGAGGACACCAATAGCGGAAATAGAAATGGTCAAGATTCTGAAACGAAATTTGAATGACAGGATCGGAAGGTTAGTTTTCCCTCAGCCAGTTTTTACCTGGGATCAGCTGAGGATCGCCTGCAGGGAGGCAGAATTAGCATTTCCGAGGAGAGATCAGGACGTAATGAAAAGTGCTACTAAGTCCCAAGTGAAATTTAGAGCCAACGAGCTGCATTATGAAGAGACGAGCGATCCATCCGAAGAACGTTTGGCAGCTTACCAGTTCAGTGGGACTCGTCCGAAAAATCCTCCTCGGAAACATGCGGACGCTACAACCCTAGTGTGCTGGAACTGCCATGTGCAGGGCCATACCTACTTTGACTGCGAGTCTGAGGTGCGTAACGTGTTTTGTTACAAATGTGGTCAGGAGGGGGTAATAACTCCACGTTGTATACGATGCAGTCAGGAAAACCGGTCGCTGGACGCGAAAACCCAGGGGGAATCGCGTACCAATCTGAACCAGAACCCCCTATAAATTCAAAATATCCGAAAAACGCTGAAAAAGAAATATTAGAAGGTTCTTGTAAGGAGGTGGGCGATAGGCAAACAAAAATTTTAAAACGTGAAACAAAAATTGAAAGCGAATATTCTGATAAAAAGGTAAAAATAAATCTTTGCCAAATTAAGCCATTGCACGTCCGCATTAAAGAGTACAACCAAGCCCGAAATAGGATTTTTAATAGCGAGATTTTTGTACCGTCGAAAAACGTACTCAAAGCTAGAGCCCGTTTCAAAACTAGAAAAGAAACTCGAAAGCGAATTTCTTCTACTATTTTAACTCTTTCATCCTATCCCAGGCCTTATGCTAAAATAAAATTAGGTGCAAAGGAAAAGGTAGGATTACTAGACAGTGGGGCTAGCGTTAGTATTCTAGGAAAAAATTGTACGCAGCTAGCCGAGGAACTCCAATGTAAAGTTAAACCGTATCAGTCAGGAGTTAAGACAGCTGACGGTAAAAGTCAATCCATTGTAGGCCAAATTGAAGTAGAAGTGCAATTTCACAATAAAACCGAAAGAATTACGTTTTTTCTCGTTCCAAATTTGGACCAGGAGATATACCTGGGAGTAGACTTCTGGAGAGCGTTTCAGTTAGCCCCAAGCGTAATAAGTAGTATCTCTGTTGACGAAGAATTGGATTCTTTGAACGCTCATCAATTAAACCCTAATCAGCGGGCCAGACTAGATGCGGTCAGGCAGAAATTTTTGTGTTTTGACCGAGACGGTCTAGGAAAGACGGCGCTCATGGAGCACGTCATTGATACGGGAGATGCGCTCCCGGTGAAACAGCGTCACTACCCTGTTTCCCCAGCGGTGCAAGCTATTTTATATGAAGAATTGGACCGGATGTTGAGCCTCGGCGTTATTGAGGAAAGCGAGAGCCCGTGGTGCTCACCAGTGGTTCTCTTGCGGAAACCAGGCAAGAATCGTCTTTGCCTGGATTCTCGCAAGGTGAACTCACTGACGAAAAAAAATGCTAATCCGCTTCCGCATATCGAGGGGCTCCTCAGCCGGTTACCAGACACGTACTTCATAAGTAGCATTGATTTAAAAGAGGCGTTTTGGCAGATACCGCTGGAGAGACGGAGTAGGGAAAAGACTGCCTTTGCGGTACCGGGAAGACCCTTGTACCAATTTACTGTCATGCCCTTTGGGTTGTGTAATGCAGCCCAAAGGTTATGTCAGCTAATGGACAAAGTAATTCCTGCACGACTTAGGGATCGTGTCTTTGTGTATCTTGACGATTTATTGATAATGGCACCAGATTTTGCATCGCATGTCACCCTGTTGGACGAGGTAGCCGACTGCCTACGAAGGGCTAATCTCACCGTCAACATGAAGAAATCGAAGTTTTGCTTCAAGGAGCTCAAATATCTGGGGTTCATAGTTGGCGGTGGGAAGCTTAAGACTGATCCTGCTAAGGTGGAGGCAATTATAAATTTCCCCATCCCCAAAACTTCGAGGCAGGTTCGTAGACTGCTTGGTTTAGCAGGGTGGTATCGGAAATTTCTTAAGAATTTTTCGAGCCTGACTGCACCTCTGACTGATCCGCTGAAAAAGAGAGGTGATAAATTCAAAATGACTGACGAAGCCTTGCGAGCGTTCGAAGAACTTAAGAAGGCGTTAACCTCAGCACCGGTTCTTTCGCATCCCAACTTTACAAAAAGATTCTATATCCAATGTGATGCTTCGGATGCGGGAATCGGTGCCGTGCTGTTCCAAAGGAACAATGAAGATGAAGAAGTCCCGATTGCGTACTTTTCGCAAAAATTTAATAAGAGCCAGCGAAACTACAGCATGACTGAGAAGGAGTGTATGGCAGCGGTCATGGCTGTGAAAAAGTTCAGGCCGTATGTCGAGGGCATGGATTTTACTGTGATTACCGACCATTCCAGTCTTCAATGGCTCATGAGCATGAAAGACCTTGGTGGAAAGCTCGCCAGATGGAGTCTGCTGCTACAATCGTATGCCTTCGACATCCAGCACAGGAAAGGCACCTTAAATGTAGTTCCGGACACTCTTTCTCGGGTACATGTAGATTCGCTGACTATCGAAGAAGTTGCGCCCTGAGTTGATTTAGAATCGGAAGAATTCTTATCTGAAGAGTATACTAGTTTGATAAAAACAATAAATGAAAACGAACAGCAACTACCCGATCTAAAGGTTGAAGACGGATTTGTTTACAAACGCGCATTAATTAGTGGAGGGGATGAGATAATGACCGAGCATGGTTGGCTTCTGTGGATACCATCAGGCCTTACAGAAGAAATCATAGGTAAAGCTCATGATCCACCGCTATCCGCTCACGGCGGAATTGGCAAAACATTTTTTAAGATTCGCGAATACTTTTATTGGCCCAATATGACCGTTCAAATTCGTCAGTATGTTTCTAATTGTGATATTTGTAAGCGAAGTAAAGCGTCCAACCAAGTGTCTCGTCCTCCCATCGTGACGTCTTATTGTAGTAATCGACCGTTTGAGAAATTGTACATAGACTTTTTGGGTCCGTACCCAAGGTCCAAATCCGGAAAGGCATATGTTCTCGTTGTATTAGACCACTTATCTAAATTTGTATTTTTAAAAGCATTGAAACACGCGAACACGTCCAGTGTAATACAATTTTTACGTCAGGATGTTTTTAATATGTTCGGTGTTCCGAGTATTATCCATTCGGACAATGGAAAGCAATTCTTGGCCAAGGAATTTCAATTTTTGTTGTCTAAATACGGTATAAGGCATTTTAAAACGGCTGGTTATGCACCGCAATCGAACGCGTCGGAGAGGGTCAACCGCACGCTGTTAGCAGCTATCCGTTCATACCTAAAAACCGACCAACGCGATTGGGATGTGCACCTCAGCGATATTGCTTGTGCATTAAGAAGCTCAGTTTATAGCTCTATCGGAGTATCCCCATATTATGCTCTATTTGGGACAAACATGATAACTCACGGTAGTAGCTATGAACTGGCACGAAAACTGAACGCAGTGGACGATAGCGAGCTGTTGACTATTCCCCGACAAAGCCGATTGCAGTGCATACGAAATCAGATTCGCGAAAATATTTTAAAGGCCAATGGAAAATCTGCGAAATCATATAACACCCGAACCAAAAAAGTTAAATTTATGCCCGGACAGGAAGTTTACAGAAAGAATTTCATTTTGAGTGATTCTTCAAAATATCTATCCTCAAAATTATCCCCAAAATACATTAAATGTAGAATCGCAAAACGCGTGGGAAATAATATGTTCGAATTGGAAAATTTATCTGGGAAAAAGATCGGCATATACCATGCTAAGGATCTAAAGCAATAGTTTTGTCAGGCCACGACCAAAAAAAAAAAAAAAAAAAAAAAAAAAAAAACATAGTACCTGAAAGTCTATCTAAGCAAACAATAATCATTTATTTATTTTTAATACATATTTATTTATTAGTCGCATCCTTAGATCTAGTCATTTATTTTATTTAAATGCTAGTTTATTTACTATTTATTTATTAATTCTAGTTTATTAATTAACTAAACTATAATAAATAATCCGCAGACTAAAAAAAAAAAAAAACTAATCTATGATAATGAATCCGCAAATGTTAAAAGACTAATCTGTGATTAGGTAACCATCTGTAATGATTTAAAACTACTGTGATATTTACTAAAAATAATAGTAAGTAAGTGAATCTGTGATATTCATCAATTTATTTATTTTTATTTATAGGTATATGTGAATTGTAAAGTAATTTGTTTAGTCCTTATTTATTAATAACTTACTAATAACTGAAAAGTATAACTTTATATTAAGCTAACTAATTAACGCTCACCGGAGAAGTGACACAAAGCAGAAGTGGGAGAGTGTTTTGTTAGGTAAAATCCCTGGTCCCCTATTGAATTTTTGTTGAATTTGCACTCCTGGTGATTGGATTGAGGCTTAAGTTGAGAATCCTTTATATTGTGTGATCAGCCCGCATACCTGAATATTTTTGAAAAAAAATAATCTGGAAAAAAAAAACAACTTAGGTATGATCGAATGTAAAGTCCCAAGCAATACACGACTGTACTGTGAACTTACCGACATAGATAACTGGTTCAAGAGTTAACAGTACCCAGCGTAGAGGCTACGTATATAACCTCACATATACTATAATCACATGTCCTATGGATATACATTGGTATATAAATCGGCCCGGCTTTTGTTTAGCGTGGGTTAAATACTCCCCACTTCGTAGCAAAACTACCAGGCTAACCTATACCGAACCACTAGTCAGAGTAAAACCGAAAAGTAGGTAGGGAATCTTGCTATGTACCTTGCATCTATGTACCCAAGCGTAGGAAACCGAAATTCTAGGAATAAGAAAAAAAATCACATAAAACGAGAATCTTTCTTTATTGCAGAGTAGCGAGAAGATGAACGATATTAGTTACCTATATAAATGGATATTGGTTCCTATAATACAATATTATATATATATATACATACACATATATAATGGCGACTTACCGAAAATTAATTACCATCAGACACGGCATCCACTATTCAGTATGCTACTTGTGCTTCCGCTTCGGCTCCAGTTCATGAAATGAAAGGTTAAAATGCCAATGCCATCCAAATGTCAAAATATAACAAGGCGCGTTCCGGGTTCAGACAAAAGTACTACATGAAACTTTAAGTGAAGGTGGTACCACAATATTCCATCGAACTCAGAAAAAAAGGTTGCGCAACCAATTTAATCTCTTTTTTTAGCCTCTGTGTATTTATACTAATATATAGATTATTTTAGCAGTCGTATACAGGCCATGAACTCGATTCAGTATGAAACAAATAGGGATTTTGGGTTGAAATAAAACTGTCTGCCAAGTTGGGCTAAACTTAATCTAAGCGTACATTGTAAACCTCGAACCATATAAAAGCATACTATTGGCGACCTCTGTTTCATCCTTTAATTGGAGTATATCCAACTAAAGTATGAATTTTGTTGTGGACGCCCAAACTACTTTCATTAATTTGCCAGTATTGAAAACGGAGCCTTACACTCTCTCTAGCCGTAGCGCCCTCTGTTGGGATCCAGATGAAATATTTCTGACGGGTGTCGAAGTGTCAACCGAAAATCGAACATATGGTTTTGAAATGTCAAAAAAAAGGGGAGGTTCACTAAAAGATGATAACCAATACATTCTCAATTCAAAACAAGAAAAAAAAACCAAGGAATCGATTTGCGGATTATCGGGATCGGGTGATACGGATAGTGGAAAAGGCGAGGTAATTAAAAAGAAAAAGTGGTATGTTTCTTGCTTGGAGCACCGTAATTCCGAATCGTCCGATGATACCGATACATTGTTTATCCGGTGGTGAAAGATGAGCGTTTACATTTGGCTCGCGGCTGTTTAATTTAAATACAAAAAAAAAGAAACTAATATTCGAACGAAACCTGTTTTTCTGTTGGTTGGTTAAAACGTTTTTACCTGGTAATATATAGCCTTAGTTATTTTAAACAATATCTGATAATTCTTCCTTGGGTTAAAGATTGCCATACTTACGTGTGTTGGACCTATGATCATCATCAAAATCCTTTATGATAATAAGGTCAAAAATAACATAGGGTGAGCTTGTAAATACAATGTTTTTATTGAAAATTTGTGTTAACTCTGGTAAACTTATATAGGTTAAATTCGCTTTATAAATCGGATTTTCTGGCGGACCCAGATTGCTCACAGAGGACTGGGCCGCCACATCCTTTTTGTTTGACCGATATGTTTTATTTAAGTGGACTAATCCAGTTCCTAGCACATCATTCGTGAACGAGCACCTGCCATTTTGACTGGACTAGAAATCTGATGGCGATCAGATTTAGGCCAACCGATTTTAAATCTGCCTAAAGATCGAAGCGTGCACGATCTGGAAATTCGGGAAACTTCACCTGAAGCCCGAGATCATCTTTTTGGCAAAGTGAAAGACCAGCCATTCCGTGAGTCCTAAGAAAAAAAAAAAATTAAAAGAAAAAAAAAGAAGCAAGAAGGGAAACGAAACCAGGTATTAAAGATCATCTTAATTTGGTAAACCTGATATAACCATAAGGAAGGCTTATACAAACATATATGTTTATACTTATTAAAAAAAAACGTCTTTTTTTTGAAATTATATAATAAACGTTAAAGATTAACTACTTATCAGATTTGGAAATTACGAAGTCAACTTCATATTGAGCGCTATATTTTTTTTGCGTTGAAGTTTTTTTTTTATTGTTAATTTATATATATTAAGTACTTACATATTTTTTTTAATTCCTCATTTTTTTTTGTAAGTGAAAACGTATCGTTTCCCAGGTTCTGTCTCGCGTTCACGTTAATATATTTTGTTGAATTTAACATATACCTCCAAAGAGCTCCTTGCAGGTAGGGAATTTTTTTTTTGGTTTTGGACACGCATTTGCAAGTTTGGCGAAAGTGCCAAAATAGAGGATACCTAAATAGTTCTATGGTGATAGTCCTCTGGAAAGGAACCTTACCTAGTCACATTAATAATTTCATTTTTTTTTGTATTTAGTTATGTTGTTTATGTAAGATATATAGATATATTTTTATGACCTTTTAAAATTTGTTATAATTTTTTTTTGCATATAATTTAAATTTCATAATAGCAGTCTTTTGTTTTTCGACGTTCTCGTCCGATTTATTTTTTGTTGAGAATAATTTGATTTTGTTTTCATGTTTGCTGAAATTGCTTGTATTAATAAAACTTCTCGCCACTTTTGTGGAATGAAAATTTGGTGTTTACTTGTTTCGTCCGAACGAAACATGGATATTTGAATATTCTGATTTTGAGGGGTGCCGAGGGTAGCTAAACCCGCGAAGTGAAGATGGGGTGACCGGATCGTAAAAATAGTCATTTTTTAAAGGGGAAATCCAAATTTGCCAACGGATTTCTTGGTTGGGTGGGTTGGCTCCACTGCGACAACACCTGCAGTGCCCTTGAAGTGGTGATCGTCCGTCTGACGTCACTCAAAGTATAATTTTCTTCTGGCCTGATGTATGTTTTATTTTGATTGCAGGGGAAGTTAAGTTTCGGGCAAGATCCCCCCCCCCTGTCCGACGAGCTAATGCCGTGCAGAACAAGCAGGCCACGCCCTAGAAGCTTAACGTTCCGTTTCCTTTTCCTTTTCTTTTCCAAACTATTCCTAGCCCATGTTCCTACCTCATCCTTATCCCTACCTATCTGCCTAACTGCCACTTATCCTCGCCTCCTACTAACTCGCAACAAATTTTTCATTTTTGAATTCTTTTTATTTATAAAATAACTATTTTATAATTCCATAATACTGTTTTTTTTTAATTCTAAGGCGAATTATTTTTTTGTTTTTTATAAACGGTTATTTGTGGTTATTTTAAACATTATCGAGTAGAATTGATGAAGTGTTTTGTTTTATTCTGTAATTTATTTGTTTTTTCTTAAAAATATTGGTATTTCAACTTTTGTTTTTTTTAAACAGATATTTTAGCGTTGCGTGTAGCTAAAACAGTTTTATTTCGTAAATAACGGTATCTTTGGTGAAATGTATCCATTTGAAATGTTTTCCAACGTTTGAAGGCCAAATCATGCTGTTGAATTAAGGTTTTGATTTCAATAAAGAAACAAGGTTTCCTGCTGGGAATGAAGGAATTAGATTTCAACGGCAAATGCGTGTCAAAAAGCCTAAGCACACTATTGTGGATTTTGAATATCCAAATTTGTATTTTGAACATCGGAAAGAAGTGCCGGATAGTCAATGTTCTTAAAATCTCTATATTAAAAGGTTTTAACCGGAATTTTAGGTTCGAAATCAAAAGCTACAAAATAAGTTGATGTCTTGAGAAAGCTGGAGTAGGCAGTTGGTCATATAAAAAAACTTTATTTTTATTATTTACCACACACAAACCCAATAAGAATGGCTCAAAATTAGAAAAATGCGTCGGAGTTAGTTTATTCACTGGGTATAAGTTAAAAGAAAAAAGATCATCAGTAAACGTGTTATCATTTAACAAGTTGCAGTTAAAATCGACGTGCAATTCAGGTTGCAATTAAAAGACTTTAGGTCTTACAGGCATATAGTTAAATTACAAAAAAATATGATATTGAAATTTCTTCAATATAGGCATGAGGGGGAGGAAAAAAACGTTTCTAGAAGGTATTATTATATCAAGAAAAGTCAACGGCCTTGGCTCCGATGGAAGCATCGCTTCCCATAGATCAGCGAAATCAAGCATCGTTGCGCGTGTTTAGTACTAAGATGGGGGACCGTCTGAAACCAACCACGTGCTGTTGACATGTGTTTCTTCTGTTGTGTGTTCTTCCTTTCTCTGTATCTCTTTGTTGTATTAATGTATGTGATGTTTAAAGCCAATGGTCTTCGTTGCCAGTGCTTCAGTGTCTCTACTTCGTAGATTTATCTACGGAGTAGTATAATATGTAATGTAATGTAATGTATATCAAGAAAATTATACCAAGAAAAATGCTCATACCGCAACATTTAAAATATCGTATGTTGGGGTAACTTTGCGCCACTGATGAAAAGAGTTGGTTTCTATATTCACGCTCAAACATGTTAAATTCTATAGACCGAACCTACCGTAATTTACACACTCAAATACATATATGCATTTGCCACGTGTTGCAATGGACTGTGTACCAGCAGTTGATAAGAAAGTAATTGACCTGTTTAGTTCACCTAGAAAATTTGTCTATTTTTTTAAGTTCAAAATTTGGTGTGTAAAAACAGTTGTGTGAATCTTAAGGAAGTAAATGCATACTTTCTATTTAAGACATTGTTTTTTTTAATTCAGTTTTATTTATTATTAACTTATAACTATCTTAAAGCTAGACAAAAATTCATAAAACTAACCTAATTATCAATAACTTACAACTAATTTAATGAACATTTACGGGCGCCCTAAACTAAACTATATCTCTTAAAACTAATGCTTTTCGACCTAAAAAAAACTATTTAATTTAAATCAAATTATTTTATTTTTTATTTAACCTAGAAAACTTTTTGAAAAAAAACTTGGTATCATATAATTTTTTTTATTTTAGTTTAACTTATAAACTACCTAAAGCTATACAAAATAATTAAAACTAGACATAACTAACTTATACTAATTAAAACTGACTTAAACTACTTAAGATACCTAAAAATATCTAGAACTACTTAAATCTGCCTAAAAACTAGAACAGCCACAGCTGCATTTTCGGTTTTTATTTTTTTTTGTATATTTCTTTTATGCATGCAGAAACACAGCGACATGCACCCCACACCTGTACATACGTAGATACCCATACGTACGCACATACATGTACATACGCGCAGATACATGTGCATATGTCCCCGCATACATACAAAGTTTTTGTTTTTTTGTTGGTGCCATCCCCCAGTTCTTTATACCTAATTTCCCTAAATTTATGTAAGTCGGCCAAGATATATCATCTTAATCGACTTTAGATATTATAAAGCTGTTAATAGAGTCACCAGAGATGGTTATCTTGCTTCGCCCTATCCCTTCGGTGTTCGGTCCCGATAGGACGCAATCCTAGTGAACCGAACTCGCTCTTCTCCACCTTGGGCGATGACGTCTCGACCATACAGGAGTCGCCTATCTACAGTTGTGCGGCTGACGTGGTAGATTAGCGGAACCGCCATTCCATCCTGTATCAGCCCTCGATTGTCTAATTAGAAGAATGCCTCGGGAGGGATGTAGAAACTTAACCGCGCAATCTCGTGGTATTTATTGTTGGGGTAATAATCCCCAAAAATTAAGCCGTTGGTTGAGGACATTGCTCTAGCAATGTGACACCGAAGCAGCTTAAACAAAAATTATCTATTCTTATGGATAATATGCATTATTCAGCGCTTTGTTAAACAGTGTGGTGTAAATGTGAACGGCTTCCTGGGGCAAATGTCGTAGTACAACGTTAGATATACCATCGACTCCTCCTTACTTCTTTTTATTTAATGATATAAATATCGATATAACTGGCCCCTTACTTTGCTCTAAGGCCATTTCGAGGATCTTGTTAATGAGGACGAAGATAAAAACTGATATCTCGACTTTCTAGAAGGCAGATCTACAGATGATCGCAATGAAGTCCTCTTGGGAAAAATTGTTCGAATGGTAGAGATGTTTGTTGCATTCATTAATGAAGGACAAATATTCCTCGGAGAAATTGTCGCATTCGACGAAAAAACGATCACCATGAACTCTATGCGCAGATCTCTTAAGCTTTGGACATATTTCTAAAAGGTTCACTTTTTCCGTCGAGGAGCTTAATTGCATATTGTGCTAAAACTTTATTCTTATAATTTTTCATTTTTGAATTCTTTTTATTTATAAAATAACTATTTTATAATTCCATAATACTGTTTTTTTTTTATTCTAAAGCGAATTATTTTTTTGTTTTTTATAAACGGTTATTTATGGTTATTTTAAACATTATCGAGTAGAATTGATGAAGTGCTTTGTTTTATTCTGTAATTTATAAGCATTTAATGAAATAAAAAGAGGCTGTTTTGTTTTTTGTTAAAAAATATTTGTTTTTCAACTTTTGTTCTTTTTTTATTTCGTAAAAAACGGTATCTTTGGTGAAATGATTTGAAATGCTTTCCAACGTTTGAAGGCCAAATCACGCTGTTGAATTAAGGTTTTGATTTCATTAAAGAAACAAGGTTTCCTGCTGGGAATGAAGGAATTAGATTTCAACGGTAAATGCGTGTCAAAAAGCCTAAGCACACTTTTGTTAAGCAAATCAACTTGTTCACTAGGTGTGGATTTTGAAAAGATAATATTTTGAACATCGGAAAGAAATGCCGCATAGTAAATGTTTTTAAAATCTCTATATACAAAGGTTTTAACGGCAATTTTAGTTTGGAAATCAAAAGTTACAAAATAAGTCCATGTCTTGAGAGAGCTGGAGTAGGCAGTTGGTCATATAAAAAAACTTTATTTGTATTATTAACCAGAAACAAACCCAATAAGAATGGCTCAAAAATAGAAAAATGCGTCGGAGTTCAGTTCAGTAAACGTGTTATCATTTAACAAGTTGCAGTCAAAATCGACACAAAATAATATTGGAATATAATATTGAAATTTCTTTCAATATAGGGGGAGAAAACAAACATTTCTAGAAGGTATTATTATATAAAGGAAATTATACCAAGAAAATGCGCATACCACAACATTTAAGATATCGTATTTTGGGGTCACTTTGCGCCATCGACGAAAGGAGTTGGTTTCAATATTCACGCTCAAACATGTTAAATCCTATAAACCGATACATATATATATATGCATTTGTCACGTGTTGCAATGGACTGTGCAGCAGTTGATAAGAAAGTAATTGACCTGTGTAGTTCACGTAGCAAATTTGTCTTTTTTTTTAAGTTCAAAATTTGGTGTGTAAAAACAGTTGTGCGAATTGTAAGGAAGTAAATGCATATTTTCTACTTATAATATTGTTTTTTTTTTTTTTATTCATTTTTATTTATTATTAACTTATAACTATTTTAAAGCTAGACAAAAATTCATAAGAGTAGCCTAGTTATCAATAACTTACAACTAATTTACGGGCGCTCTAAACTATATCTATTAAAACTAATGTTTTTCGACCTAAAAAAACTGTATATAGTTTTATATTATGTCATATCTACAGTTTTGCAGCTGACGTGGTAGATTAGCGGAACCGCCATTCCATCCTGTAACAGCCCTCGATTGTCTAAATATAAGAATGGCTCGGGAGGGATGTAGAAACTCAACCGCGCAATGTCGTGGTATTTATTGTTGGGGTAATAATCCCAAAAAATTAAGCCGTTGGTTGAGGACAACGCTCTTGCAATGTGACACCGAATCAGCTTAAACAAAAAATTATCTATTTTCATGGATAATATGCATTATTCAGCGCGTTGTTAAGCTGTGTGGTATAAATGTCAACGGCATACTTCTTGGTATAAATGTCAACGGCTTACTTCTTTTTTTTTTTAACGAATCGAAGATGAACTGCAGCACGGTCTTTGAAATTAATAGGGAACTGGACCCACTTTGCTCGGGGACTATGGCGTTTGCCAAATTATAATCATTCTCCGATCGCCATTGCGCTATATCCTTCCGCAGGCAGGTGTGATGAATCAGAGCTCTATTCTCCAGAAAATAAAATTAATTAAATATAGAAATAAGTTTCCTCACTTTAAAATTGTTATATTTATGTTTTTTAAGCATACACATCTGCCGACTTAAGGTATCCGCGTCAGCGTTGCCGAAAGTACTAATACAATAGTTTTGTACTACTTTCGACATCTGCGTACTACCGTACTCCTCCTTTCACCATCGTACTACTATTTTTTCCAAAAGCCAGGCAAATCTTGCATATGCAGTGAAGTGAAACGTCGCCCTTTAAAAATGTTTTTCATTTGCATTTTAATTTCCAACTTGTCGTTTAAAAAGTAATTCACCTGTCCTTATAACTTTTTTTTTGTCGTTTCGTTGGCTTCACAGATAAGCCACACTAAGTTGGTAAACTTTCGTCCGTTTCACCCCCCAAATCCGATTTGTTAGTATTGTTTTATTTGTAAATTTGACTTTCTATGCATAAATAGATATGAAATCCAACAAAAATATGTGGTGTAGTGAAACTGATATTTTTACACTTGAGTGCTCGAAATGTGATTGTAATTACACACAGATGCAAAAATATCAGCTTTATCATAACCAGATGCAAAAATATCACTTTAACAACGGTAATAGTTTGTAGGCAAACCAAAATAGCTACCGAAATAGGGTACTGGCGGAATACGTCAATGGCAAAAAAATGCCAGATAAACCACTTTGAGGGAAAACATTGTTGGATTCTCTTTATCAAATTGTTTTGTTTTCCCTCAAAGTTTCACTAGATGTATAGAGAATGGGATGGGGCACTTTAGAGAGAGATAGCTTGGTAAAAAGCCCTATAGGCATAATCTGAACTTTTTCTAAAAACAAACAAAATTAAATAAATGAAATAATTGAAATTAAAAGACTTTGCCGAAAATATTACATGACGTTATGTGAGAAAACTTGCAACCGCATTGATTTTGATAACAAAATTTTAAAATGAACTTAAGGTATTAATCCTTCAAACTTAGCAGAAAGCCCAACTTCCATAATTTTGCCTGATTTGATAGACAACATCATTATTTAAAACCTTGATTTAGAATGGCGAACACTTCTTAATCAAAGCATGGTATATAATTCATTAGATATCGAATAATTTTGGTCAGATATATTTATTTTAAAAAATGCTCTTAATGAAACAATTTTTCCTCTAACACTGGATTCTGTGAGTACATTATTAAGTGTTTCCCTCAGCAGCGCAGCGGCGGAACGAGTTTTTCTCAACTTTTTCTTATAAAGGATATAAAAAGAAATAGATTGGATATAATCACATTAAACGCAATTATGAATTGCAAAGAATTACTAAATGGAGTTGATTGCATCAAATGGAATCCTTCAAAAAGCTTTGGAAATCATAAAAAAATAGTGTTTTCTTTTTTTTTAATACTTTTCGTAACCTTTGACTATTATGATAATAATGATAAATCAAAATACCTTAACCTACTAGCCATTTTCCATCTAGTTATTTAATAGAAAATATAACTTTTTTTGTCTTCTGTGATCCTTTTGAACATTTCTCTCCGGCAACACTGATCCGCGTGTTAAAATTCGTGCTCGCCTTAAGGAAAGTTCAGCCTTATTTTGATTGACTGTATGTATGAACGTGTGTTCAGGGTTAAAATGTATGCGTGGAAATACATATATTCAGAGAATGAACATCCTGCTTTATGTGAGAATAAAATCAGAGGAGGAAGTAATTGCCTTGCTCAACTGCGAATGCAATATAACTCAACTGTACAATTACTAAAAAACAGCAATGACTTATGACAATCAAATTTGAAAATTCTTATTGTTCACTTTAACAATTTTGTTGTTTTCTTTTTTATTGATGTTTTAGACAAACTAGTACTATACTAATGTATTATTTCTGAAATGATGTCAATCGGGCAGACGACAAAGCAAGCGATTTTTGTAAAAGCTATTTTGTAAATTGTATATTTAAATTAAATAATGAATCGAATTATAAATCTATCTATCTATCCAAAATATATAATAATTTTATAAACTTGATCAATAACTGATCATCATGGCCTAGTTGAAAGTAACCACTGTTTGTATTTCGTATTCCCTTTACTTGGAAATCATAAAAGTTTGATGGTTTTAAGAGCTCTGTATATTGTAATAACGCTTCTCGCACCGATCTCGATACTTCTGCGGCTGTGGTTGTTATGCAGTCCACAAGATATGGATAGAGCCCAATCAATTGATCCCACGCTGATTTATTAACTATTGATAAATAAAAAAGCTAGACTAAGGAATTAACAACAGTAAGGAATTAGAAACACACATACCTTTGTTAGGAGGAGATTTTTTCATGGACACTATTAAAGTAGCTATCGCCTTTAAATCAAAGGAAACTTCGGAAAGTCTAAATCTGAAAAAAATATAAAGATGTGTAAATAACAAAAACTATATTTTTTTATAATCACAGCAATACCTCGATAAAGGGCATTTTCCACTTTGCCTTTCGTCATTGCTGAAGCGCCTAAAGACTTCTTGAAATCTTTGAGCAAGAGCCGCAACTGCTAGTCGCCAAGCGAACTCTTTCCCACCCACCTGGTGAAACAGGTACATTTCCTTTATTAGTGCATGAACCATCTAAGAGCAAAAATTTAAATAAAATTTCAAAACATGTTTTTGCGAAAATTTCTCTGATCTTCCAATCAGCTTCGTAACAAATATTCAAGTCTGATGATGAATGAATAAATTGATCCTTTATTCAGCAGAAAAACAATCTTCATAATAAATTGATGAGAAATAACGCGAGAATTTGGCAAAACTTCATCGCGTAGTAGTGCAATGACTTCACAGTCGATTGTTTCGTCCACAACAATTTCCTCTAATCCACGATCTTCAACAGTGCAAATGCTACAATCATAAAACAAGCAACGAATGCTTAAGAATCAACAAATATAGGTAGATATAATTCAACAAGTCCAAATATTATAGTGCTAAGTCTTCTACTTGACTGATGTATTTCAGTAATATATAGAATTTGTATTATTAAAAAAACCTTCTTATATACATAATGCCAGGCCACGGGCAAAAAACAAAAATTTCCAATATAATAATTATGAATTCTAGTCTTGTTGGATATAGTACACACTAGATGTTCTTCACGAAATCTATGTAAGATGAACTGAACTTGGCAAACATTACGTATTGACAAAGGTACTCACTAGTTAACTGATGAGTCCATGTGAGATCGCCGGGATGAAACGCCAATTTTTGTTGGACTAAAGGCCGTTAAAAGCAATTTTGGATCAATAATTCAACAAGTCCAAATATTATAGTGCTAAGGCTTCTACTTGGCTGATGTATTTCAGTAGTATATAGAATTTGTATTATTAAAAACACCTTCTTATATAAATAATGCCAAGCCTCGGGCAAAAAACAAAAAAATCCAATTTAATGATTAGGAATTCTAGTCTTGTTCGATATAGTTCACACTAGTTGTTCTTCACGAAATCTATGTAAGATAACTGAACTTGGCAAAAATTGCGTATTATTAATTGTCCTCACTAGTCATCTGATGAGTCCGTGTGAGATCGCCGGGACGAAACGCCAATTTTTGTTGGACTAAAGGTCGTAAAAGCTAGTTTGAATCAATTATTCAACAAGTCCAAATATTATAGTGCTAAGTCTTTTACTGGGCTGATGTATTTCAGTAGTATATAGAATTTGTATTATTAAAAAACCTTCTTATGAATATAGGTATTGTTTTTATAGTTCAAGCTAAAATATTGAATTTGACATTCAAAAAGAGTTAATAGGTATGAATAAAGAGTGTTTATGTTATGAAATTGTGTTATGAAATATTATAAAATATGGATATGTTGTATTAATTAAAATTAATTTTATTTGAAAATAATTCCTAGCCATTTGAATATGATTTCGGGCATATGGCCACCGCGGCTGACTTGGATAATGGATATAGTCGAATTTGGAGGTCTAATTTGGAAAACAGCGACTGTTGGCGTCTGGCGTCTCGACATGGCTTGAGGATTAATTACACCCCAAATGCGGCAGTTTTGCTTATTGACGTAGCCACTCAACCAAAAATGAGCTTTATTGCTAAACAATCTTGTGAAATTCGCGACCAGCAGCGTTTTTTTTTCGGGGCCATTAACCGAATGTACGCCGGTCATGTCTGGTGGTTGTGCGCCTTCAATTCTCGAAATGAAACAAAATTACAGGTAAGTCACATGTCAAATGCCAAAATGCCAGTCAATGAAAACTGTGCTACCAACTTATAGTTCTACACCTCTTAAAAAATTGTCCTTAGATATGAGCATAGTAAGTAGTTTGATTGTAGTAGTTTATTTTGTATGTGAAGCTTTTTATTTTTGACTGAATAGAAACTATTTCATGCGGTAGGTCAACAAAATATGTTATTTGTTACCACATTTCAAACATGTGTATGTTCTTCATCAGGAAAATTTAAAAATAACCTAATTGAGAATTAAAAAATATTACAATATTTAACCACGAACAACAATGAATCGACAATCGTCATCGACCACGAAAAAAGGATTACCGCATCCTTGGCGGTATGGCGAAAAAGCTGTCTGTCAATCCCAACCTTAATCTTACCCCATCCAACTAACTGCAAATTTCCTTATTGAACTGGATCAAAGGTTTTACACGACCCATACCGATGATCAGTCTGGTTGGGGATCAAATCCAATTCCGGATGCCTGGCGACCTCCTGATTGAAAATAAAAACAAAACTAAAGAAGATAGATGAGATTGGTTTTTCTTCAAAACCGGGCGGCAGCATGACGCCAAAGCTGTTTGCTGTTTCTCCTGTGATTCGTGTCAGCGAGGAAGCTGTTGCATGTCATGGCATGTGTTAGGCCTGTAATATATGCCATGTTTTCCTGTTAAGGACAAGAGCACCAGGGCGGAGAGTTAAAAGACAAGTTAACGCAGTTTAATACTTTTCCCAAGCAATGCACCAATCATCATTTTAATATTTTGTCACTAAAAACAGCAACTCTTGCATCGCCCTCCATATAATAAAATGTACCTCTGTCTTTCATCGAGTATGATATTGTTGAAGTGCTCCAGATACAGTTTATTGTTACTACGCCTTGACACAACTATAACATACGATTTATACTTCACTCGTTCTGTATGCAGTGGCGCTTGCCCTTCATTTTTGATTTTAATAATTATGTAGCCATTGTCATCGTCATAGAGGCGCATCGAGTCATAGGTATATTAATAATCGTATGGGCACATGACTACAGAATGAGTGTGACTTAAAAGTCAATTGCATGAGAAATGTGTGTATTAATGTAGCTATACAAACGAATGCATGGAAATTCCATATTGTCTACGAATGTAAAGAATGTGATTGAGTGGGTATGGCATAAACATATAATGTTTATGCTTTTTCTGAGTTTTGAAGATTGTATTGGGAGAGGTGATGTGGTGGTGTGTAGTGTGGTCACTACAGACATTTAGTGTGGTCACTACACTCATCTAGTATGGTCACTACACCCATCTGCTGATACAAATAACAACGAGAGAAGTAGTAGAAAGGTAGAAATAACAAAATTCAGTAGCGGCGGGGTTGTGAATAATGATTCTTTCACTACTAATGAGAGTAAACCTCAGCAAGGTACGCACCGTGACTTACGGGTTGTGAATATTGATCCTTCCGTCTCTGGAGCGGGTTCTCTTACGAGTACCTTGCAAAATATCCGTGTAAGGCCGTGTAACAATAGGTATATCGATAGGCATTCGGCCCTAATGATTCTCAAGACCTTTGGTGACAATCCGAAGGTGGAGAGAAATCCAGAGCTGAACGCCAAGATAAAATAGACCAGAGGCATTTTAGCGACTACTCAGACCAGCGGCGTCTCCACGTCAAAGGTATTTTGAGGCAACCATCCCAATACCCAAACGGCCCAAAGTGCTTAACACCAGTGCTCCCATTGCCGGCCCTTCTAATCGATTAGCGACGGACAAAAAGGGATAATTGTGGTTGCAGTTATCGACAGGAGTAATATCGATGGATAAGTATAATGAGGGAAAACCCGGGACTACTACCGTTCACCAGCGATGCAGGTTGGCATGAAGGACATTTCAAGCTAGAACATGTTCTTCTGAGTGAGGAGGAACTATCCGGCGTATGCTCTGATTTGTAAGAGTTATATAATACCGTGGTGGAGACTGGTCTGCCTAATTTTAGCTAAAATGCTGCAGTTAATCCAGATTAACCTCCAACACTCCATCAATGCATCGGCCTTAATTCCTCGTCATCTATCCAGGTACGGGGAAGATATCGTCCTGATCCAGGAACCTTCGATTGAAAAATCCATAGTTAGAGGACTCAGGACTCCTGAAAACTACGTGATGTATGCTTCAGACAAATGTGACCCTAGATCTGGCATATTAGTCAAAAGAAGCATTAATGTATATTTACTCCCCGATTTCAGCGATAGAGATATCACCGCAGCCGGCATATCTGTGCCCTGACCATCTCAGCCACCTACCCGGTAATACACTGGAGATGCTCATCGCGAATGCAGAACCGCAGAAAACAAGCCTCATAATTGGTAGTGATGCCAACGCTCACCACACAGTATGGGGAAGTACTGACATAAACGACAGAGGTGAGTCTATTTTTGATTTGGTTTTAAGTACTAACCTGATAGTCAGCTACCCGAAACCGACAGGAAGTTTTAAATATAACTCTTGCCTCAGATAATATTCATCACATGATTTTGAATTGGAAAGTATCGAAAGAACACTCTTTCTCTGATCACTGATATATTCAATTCAGTCTCAATGAATACACTTATAGCCGCTTAGAATTTCGAAATTAACGGAAAACCGATTGGCCCAATTAGAGGATAAAACTTAAATGTCTGCTAACTCCCAAGGTATTAAATCCGGCTTCCTACACAGCTGAAATTGACGGTAAAATCAATGATCTAACATCAGCACTTAATAAATCCTTAGCAATATCTTGCTCGCTTACTCAGGTAAGAGGGAAAGGAAAGCCACTCTGGTGGGATTCAATGCTTGAACCGCTCAGTAAAGAGTGCAAAAAGCGCTTTAATTGAGATAAACAAAATAGGATAATTGTGGACTGGACTCATATAAAGAATTAAAAAATACAAAGCGAACTTCCTGGAGGTCCTTTTGTGCCAAAATAGAAGAAACATGTCCATTCATGTCCTGCAGCTTAAAATATGCTGATGGGTCATGGAACAACTCCTGCGAAGAATCGATCAACTTGTTACTTAGTTTTGTATTTTAATTTACAGACCACACGGCGACTAACAAGTCTAACTATCCTCAAGGTCTTATTACTAGGTAAAAACTGATATTGGCAATTAATAGTTTTAAACCTTTCAGGGCCGCAGGACCGGTCGGTGTATTTCCAGCTGATCTAGAAACTCAGATCTAATTCTACCAATTCTGAAGAATATGTTCAAAAGCTGCTAAGATCTGGTCAACATACCTCTAATTTGGAGAGAAGTTAAGGTTGTGTTCATACCCGCTGGTAAATGCACCCTAGTTATCCCGAAAGACCTCAACCTATTAATCTATCTTTTTTTATACTCAACGCACACTGAAGGGATTTTGACTTCCCCTAATATGAACAAGCACAGTGCGAGCATTAGGATGATAGAGTAGGATTTAAAAGGAGACACCGATGAACACTAGTTTTGAGTTCAGAATATCAAAATCGGAGGGAAAACTAGAGCTTGGTAAGGTATTCAACATTCGTATGGTACGACTAAAGAAAGAATCTCTGTATTTGACAGTACGTTCGAAGTTGGGCTCTAGGGTAAACTGATGAGCATTACTGGAAGCGCGATTATTACGATTAAATCGTTAAAGGGGAGGAATGTAACTGGCTATTTCGCTAGAACATTGTTTGTAAAAATACCGATAAAATAATGAAAGACATGAAACATTTCGACGGTGTTCTAAAGATGAAAATGTATCCATTACATTTCTATCACCTATCATTCTTAGAGCTCTATTTTGGTTTGTGTCTAAAAGACTCAAATGAGTTTTGGGAGCTCCTGCCCATAAGTGGGAGTTATACTCCAGCTTTGGACGAGTGAAGGCCTTACAGATTACAGCCACGTCAGATGGGGAAAAGAATTTCTTGCAATTTTGAAGAAAGCCCAAGCACTTTACAGTGTTTTTGGCGACATCAAATATGTGTTCATTCCACAAGAGGTGGTCTGTGATGTACATGCCAATGATTGTAAGCTGATCGGCTTCTTCAATGCAAGTGCCGCTTATGGAAAGTGGCATAGGGGCCGGGAGACAACACGGAGCCCTGGGGCACACCAGCATTTATTTAGTTAATATCAAACTTTAAACCGTCCAATACAACTTGTAATTTCCAATACAAAACTGTAATACAACTTGTAATTTCCAATACAAAAAGTAATTTCTAATCCAACGAAGAAGAGATTCATCAATACCAAATGCACGCGTTTTCGATAAGAGAGCTTGACGCCAAACTCAATTAAATGCCTTTGAAATATCATGCGCAATAATCTTACTTTCTCCAAAATGATGTAAAGATCTGTGCCACTGTTCGGTTAGATATACCCTCAGACCACCAGTGGACCTATTGATACGAAAACCATACTGCCGGTCATTAAGAAGCTTTCGTTCATCAAGATATTTCTTAAGCTGATAATTAATCAGCGTTTCATTAACTTGGAAAGGAGGGATGTAAGTGCAATTAGACGGTAATTTGAGGTTGAAAAAGATTCGCCCTTTTTTGGAACTGGCTGGACAAATGATGTTTTCCATCCACTCGGAAAGAGACCAGTAGAGCAGGACAGATGGAAAAGCTTACGCAGTGGTTTTGCCAGCCACGGAGGACACCTCTTCAAAACGATGGGATGGATACTATCCGGGCCAGGGTATTTGTGTATATCAAGGTCTTTGAGGACTTGAGCAACAGCACGAGTGCGAAAGAAGATTCGTCCCATGGAATCGTTAACGATCTCAAGTACTGGAAGAGTCATAACAATTTCTGGCAGCGTCGAATTAACAGCGAACTGCGCTGCAAAAGCGAGAGCTGACAAAAGGGGTGTCATTAAAGACGAGCGTTGGAACCGAAGACGAAGTTGAATTTGTAATATTTTTTAAAAATGACCAACAAATTTTACTACCCTTGGGACATTGTAGTATTTTGTGCCTTAATTTTTGATCCCGCAAAAATTTAGTTTTTTGAACGTCAAGTCCTTCTAGCTTGTTCTTTCCGGTATTCCGCAGTGGGGTTGGCTTTATAATTGCGGAAACATATTTCTCTAACCCTAATAATCTCTTTACAGCTCGAATCAAACCATACATTTTCTCTCGGTTTGATAGATTTCACTTTATTCGGGATAAAATTTCTCATTCCGTGCAGAATTAAATTTGTTATCATATCTGCGCTGGAGTCTACGTCACTACCGAGGAAGCATAGTGATCAATTAAAGTTGCTGAAGAAATTATTGAGACCGTCTCAGTTGGCTTTCTCATATTGCCAAACGGTTCTCTTAGGTGACTTTTCTTTAACTGAGAGGTGTTGACATGACAAAATTAAAGATATGACATAATGGTCTGATGTGCCTAAAGGCGATAATACTTTTATCGTGTATTTATCAGGGTCTGCGGTAAGGAACAAGTCTAGATTGTTGGCGGTCATCTTTTCTTTAAGAACTCTTGAAAGATTAATTGATATCCACTTACGTAATAGCATCGATTCGAAATTTTTGGCGACGGCACAAGATGCGTATTACAAAAGAAGGCAGTATCTACGCCTTACAAACACTAGTAGGAACTATCAAATATTCCCTTCACCATAAGAAGTATATTATGGTCGCCTTCCTGGACATAGAAGGCGGTTTTAGCAATGTCGACGTATCTGCAATCGCATCTGCAGTGTCAAATCTAAAAGTAGATGGATCGCTTGGTGAACTGATCAATGAAATGCTGACTAGCGCGGTTATCAATCCAAAACTGGGCCACTACTCTGCAAGAAGATTTGTCACTAGATGTACGCCACAAGGCGGTGTTCTATCTCCTCTTCTCTCGAATCTGGTAGCAAATAAGCTGTTAATGGATCTGGAGGGAAAAATTCCTCACGTAGATCCTCCTACTATCAAAGGTACTCCACTAGCTTTCTCAGATGAAGCAAAATACTTGGGTCTTATTTTAGATAATATATTAAATTGGAAACCTAATATAGAAGAAAGAGTTTAAAAAGCCACTGTGACACTTTTCTCATGCTATAGTAAATAAATGGGGCCTTCAAACCCGTATTACTCAATTTCAATTTATTTCAATAATATATAAAGTTTACAATGACACATTAAGATATGAACTTTTATAGTATCTAGAATAAAATTTACAAAATGTTTCAATGATGAATTCAATTTAATTTAGATTTAATTATCACATCATGTAATTACAATAATAAGAGTAAAATATAATATTATCTATTTTCAAGAGAAGTAAATATAGTAATTTATTTATTTCGCAATATAAAAATGAATCAATAATTAGAAATTAACTTTCGTAAGTAAATAAATAGTATTCAAAAATGAAAATCAAAAACAATAGTACTTAAAGATCAGAAAAATGCAAATATAGATTCCTCTTAAAAGTGATAGGTTAGTAATACTCTGCCGTTCCTTTGCAAGTGAATTCCACAAACTCACTGCAGATACATAGAAGGGCGTTCTGCCGCGAAAAACGCGGTACAATAAGTGTCAATCCTCTTTGAGAATTGGTAAACTGGAGCGATTCACTTAAATAAGCAAGACATCTATTTTGGATGACATTATGGAACTTTAAAATAAGTCTGTATCTCAAATAATTCTCAAGGCTCATACCAACCAGTAAATGGTGGTACTGTGAGACACTGGTATGTCTCTGAATAACATTTACAAGACAAATGCAGTCATTAAAAACAACATAGAGTTTACGCTTACATAGCCAATCAAGAATGGGATAAACCGAACTATTAAAAATAAATTATAGCAAAATCAACGATTTTATAAGGTATGATTTCATTCAGAAGACAATAACTCAGAGGAAGATCTCAAAGATCGGAGACCAAATTTTCCTAATTGTATCTGAGATTGCTCCACAGTAGCTTAAATTACTGTTTATTTTATATCCTAGATATTTCACATCTTTCACATACCCAATTGTTTCATTGTGAAGAATTACCGGAGGAAATTCTTCAAGACTTAATTGATCCCTAGAACATTGCATGGATACAGATTTAGCAGGGTTTAGTTTCATAGAATTGTTGTTCGACTAATTGAGAACATAACTTAGATCTTCGTTTAACCTTACTATACAATCCTTATTTTCCACTACCTCTTACTGAACATATCTTACTGAAATATTGACCCATCCCTATTTGTATGTGAAAATGCCAAATCTCAGAGACAATTTGCCAAATATGACAACCGAATTTTTGAATTATGATAACCGAATTTTGTAAACATGCGCAATATATTACCTTATTATGTGTACTGTGGTATAGTACAACATCATCAGCATACAGATGAATTTGGCTGTTTTAATTACGTTGGGAAGGACTGAACCCTGCGGTTTACCCGTGTGGATTGTAGTAGGATTACATGTACCCGCATTCGTTTTTGCGTATTGAATTCAATTAAGTAAATAGTTGTGTAGAAGCCTAAGCCAAGTGCTTGCAAAATTAAATTTCACCTTAAGTTTAGATAGTAGGATGGAATGGTCAATACCGTCGAATGCCTTGGAAAAATGTTGTAACACCATGACACCGAATTTACCAGAATCAAGTGCAAATCTAAATTCCGAAGTAACATTAACTGCCGCAGCCTCACAGCTATATTTGCTGCGAAACCCAGATTTCCATTCAGACCGTAAGTTGTTTTCAGTTAAATATGCTTGGATTTGGTTATGAATATTTATTTCAAACACTTTACCCTAAAAACACAAGATACTGATAGGCCTGAAATCAGAAGGATTATCTTTCTTAGGGACTAGTTTTATACTAGCTTTTTTCCATGCACCGGAAAACTGAGCACTTTAAACACAGAAATTAATTACATGAAGAAGACGGTTGATTATGATATGGAGTATAAGCTTTAAGAACTTTGGGGAAATATCGTCAGGGCCAATAGAATTTGATTTAACCGACTTAATAGAGCAAAGTAACTTGTAAGAATGCAGGCAAATGAGTGGGTATTACCATCACAATTAAACAAATCATGAGGGATACATGAACCGACAGAAGGTGGGATCAAGACATTAGACATGGATTGAGCACTTAAAGGGCAATTGTTTTCATTTTTGTTCCTTTGACACCAAGTTTTTTAAATTATTCCATAGTTCTTTTGAACCGAGAGGGAGATCAAGCTTCGCTGATATATATTCACGCTTGTAGTTACGAATGAGATAAATAACTTTATTACGAGCTACTCTATATTGCCTTCTATTACATTCTGTTCTGTTAGCTTTAAATCTCCGGAAGAAACGTTAACTCTCCCTAATCATAGCCTTTATGTTATTATTAAACCAAGGACATTTTTTTAATTTTAAATTCTTTAGTAACAATTGGAACATATTCATCATACAGCGTGGCAACAACATTATTGAAAATAGAAACTTTAGAATTAAGATCTCATGAAAAATAAATCCCATTCAATTCTGCACTCAGAAAACTAGCTCGTATGCTTTCATGGTCAAGGCCACTATATGGCATGTAACTAACTGTATGAATCGTATTTTCTATTCACGTCAAACTGATAGGAGTAAAAAATAAAATTATGAATGAAATGATGTTAGCCGTATTTGATCATTTCCCAAAATCCTCCTCTTAGAACTTGTCAAAAACATGTCGAGTAAGGAAGGATTTGAATCTGACTTAAAACAACTTCGCCAAAGGGAATTTATAACTGACAGTCCCATAACATCACAAAACTAGTTAAGTAATCTGGTTATATTGTTGTTAAGTAAAATATTTACATTAAAATTACCCCAAATCAATGCCACTGTACTTAGTACTCAGTCTTAATAATGTTTCTTTTAGTTCGAATAGATTTTTGGGTTATATAAAGAAACAAGTAAATACTTTTCAACTGCATTTTTGATTTCAACACAAATAAATTCAATATTCAGTTGAACTATAGACTGTAGAAGCCGAAATATGTTCACGCACATACAAACACACACCACCCCCAAATCTGTCTTTACGATCATTTCCGTGCAATTTAAAACCAGGTAAAGCAACAAGAGCATTCGTATTATGGGCACTCAGCCATGATTCCAATACCATAATGACATCCACTCTAGAGGTGCTAAACATTTGATAAAATACTTAATATTTAGCTGTTATACACTCAGCATTCAAACAACAAACATTAAGACCATCAAACGCACGACACATCACATTTAGGACAATCCTATATTATCAGGATCTGTACCAAAGACCATATTTAACAAAGAAATTATTATAAAAAAACATCACCAACATTAAAGAGGAACTAATTTACACTACAATAATAAAGTAAGAAGGACATTCTATGATAATATAAGAAAAAGAAAATTCAATTAATTTATAAGTACAATAACTAGATAAAATAAATTATTTTAAAAAAAATTTAAGTGTGATTCAAATAAGAGGCCCTTATAAGAGTACATATATGCAATCATATTGCAAAAATTAACTCTGCTTAAGAAATTAAATTCAAAATGAGAGCAATAAAAAATAAATAAATGAAATAGAAGTAAACAAAAGTTAAAGTACAATTAATATAGAGCAATTAAATATGAATGTAAAGTACAAATTATATAAGTGAGAACCTTACGTGCGTCGTAGCAACAACAACAGCATAAACAAGCAGAATCATCGTCATCATGATTTTGGTGGGGCCAATACCCCCATTTTTTGGCTTAATACAAGCTTCATAACTTAACCTAACTTCAAACTATGAAACTTAGGGCTATGATTGGGTTGAATTGGGCGGACGATTTAACAGGAGGATTCTTAGGCTGGGAGTGCTGAGATTGAAGTCGAAACAGTTTTCGTTTAAATCAACCCTTCGCAGAATTCGGGTAATAGAGGTACGATGAGTAGGCAGGTAGAAGAGGCGAGGGTTTCTTAGGTTACGGGGGTTAGTGTTGAGAAAGATAGAGCTGTAGAGGGTTTCAGAGTCAACGGAACCTGAGAGAAGTCGATGAATGAAGTGGATTTCTGTTATTTCTCTTCGCTCTTGCAGGGTATTGAGGTTAATTAGTTGGAGTCGATTTTGATAGGGGGGCAGAATCAAAGAATTATTCCAAGGCAGGGCGAATCTTAAAAAACGGCGTTGAATGCTCTCGATTCTAGAAATATGAATTTTTTGATATGGGGACCATAATTGGCAAGCGTATTCAAGTACCGGGCGGACAAAGGTTATGTAGAGTGATCTGTTGACGTAGGGGTCGGAGAATTCTTTGGACCATCGTTTCACAAAACCAAGTGTTGAAATTGGCTTTTGAAATAATATTATCGATGAGTGTTATAAAATTGAGCTCTCGGTCACATAATATGCCGAGGTCTCGAATCGATTCAACTATGGCTAAGGGTTGATTGTAAAGGAAGTAGCTCCTGGACGAGATTTTATGCGTTTGCGTGAAAAAGTGATTGATTGATACTTAGCAATATTAAGCTCTAAGCAGTTTTTGATACACCAGACTGAGAAACTGTCGAGATCTAGTTGAATAAGGGAAGAGTCGTGTGGTGAAGAAATTGTCTTAAAAAACTTGGTATCGTCAGCGTATAATAAGATATGAATAGGTTTAATGACCAGCTCAATATCGTTAATTATAAGAAAAAAAAGGAGAGGTCCTAAGTGACTTTCTTGTGCGACCCCGGAGATAGCTAAGAATGAATTGGAGAAGGCAGATCTGAAACGAACACTGTAATACCGGTTTTCCAGATAAGAAGAAATCCATTTTAAGAAAATAGGTTCAAAGCCGAGGGTGGACAATTTGAAAAGTATAAGTCTATGAAAAATTTTGTAAAAAGCCTTACTAAAGTCAGTAGAGATAACATCTTCTTCCCTTAAGCTTTCTAGAGCTGAGACTGTATACGATACAAATTCAACTAGATTAGTTGTTGTAGATCTTCATTTGAGAAAGCCTAGTTGTCTAGGGGAAATGAGCGACTTACAACGGAAACTTAAAATTTCGTACAAAATACTTTCAAATATTTTAGCGACTTACAACGGAAATTTTTCGTACAAAATGCTTTTAAATATTTAAGAGATGTGTGAAAGTTTGGCAAAGGGACGATAGTTTTTAATATCGCTCTTAGTGCCCTTTTTGTATATTGGGTTTATGAAAGAGGTTTTCCATACCTTAGGAAATTCTCCTTGAGATAATGATAGACTGAACAATTTGGATAGTCTCTGATTGCATGTGTCTTCCAGCTTTTTGATTTTATTATCACAATCAAACTCGGTATTAATAATCCGCAAAGTTAAAGTGTCGTGTTGTTCATTGAATGATTTTGTAAGCGCTTTAGTTTTTCAAGTTGTATATTGTTAATGCGCGAAAATAAGTTTGGAAGTACTGTTAATCTCCTTTTAATTGTGACACAATTGTTTTAGAGGGCGAATCAAGCCGAGTCTCAATTTGGCTAAGACGAACCTCAATTTTATTCCACAATTTTATATAAGCAGAGTTTGTCAAAGGGGAACTGGTATAAAAGTTTGGACTGCAATAACCCTTCTCCGCCGACCTGAGCTGTCGTTGCTGTTCACTTGACGACAATTGAAGTTAATTTGTATTCTTAATTTCACAGAAATTAAAATTTTTTAAACGGTTTTTAAAATGCTTGGAATTAAATATTCTATATAAACGTATGAAAAGTAAGTATATTTGAACTTTAATTAAACTTTATTAATACCATAATTGTTTATTAAGACTGTCTGACAAGAAATTAAATCACTTTTCGCGGAGCTATATTTTATTCTACCTTCTTCTGTACATGGCAAGTTTCTCACTGGCTTTATATTACTCGCGAACTCGTGCGGATCACATCCAAGTTACATTGATTACAGCATCCCTAAAATAGAATTCGGCACCAACTCTCCAAGATCTGTCTGGGAGGACTTAAGCTCATTGGAAGATGATGCTATTAATTTTTATACAGAGGATCAAAAACTGATGACGTGATTGGTGGGGGTGTGTATTCAAACAGACTAAAATTAAGTCTCTCTTTCCCTCTGCCTAATCATAGTAGAGTGTTCAAGGAAATTATGACAATTAAGGAAGTCCTCTCCTGGCTCAAAGAAAACGTGATATCAACTACTGATATCCGTATTTTCTCAGAGTCAGGCGGCTATTACATTTTTTTTTTAAATTTAGCTATATGCTTGTAAGTTGTTCATTGAATGATTTTGGAAGTATTTTATTTTTTTTTATCAACATCAAGTTCTATAAGTTTGAAAGTACTGTTAATCTCCGATTTTAATTGTGACACAATTGTTTTAGAGAGCGAATCAATCTAAGTCTCAATTTGGCTAAGACGAACCTCAATTTTGTTCCACAATTTTGTTGAAGCAGAGTTTGTGACAGGGGAACTGGTATAAAAGTTTGGACTGCAATAACCCTTCTTCGCCGACCTATGCTTTCGTTGCTGTTCACTTGACGACAATTGAAGTTAATTTGTATTCTTAATTTCACAGAAATTAAAATACAAAATATTTAAAACGTTTTTTAAAATGCTTGGAACTAAATGTTCAATATAAACGTATGAAAAGTAAGTATATTTGAACTTTAATTAACTTTAGTAATAGTTTAATTGTTTATTAAGATTGACTTACAAGAAATTAAATCACTTTTCGCGGAGCTATATTTTATTCTACCTTCTTCTGTACATGGCAAGTTTCTCACTGGCTTTATATTTGGTAATCAGACAGGTTCTTAAATATGGCGTAACAATATGGTGGATCGAACTCGTGAACTCGTGCGGATCACTTCCAAGTTACATTGATTACAGCGTCCGTAAAATAGAATTCGGCACCACATCTCCAAGATCTGTCTGTGAGGATTTAAGCTTCTTGGAAGACGATGCTATTAATTTTTATACTGAGGATCAAAAACTGATGACGTGATTGGTGGGGGTGTGTATTCAAACAGACTAAAATTAAGTCTCTCTTTCGGTCTGCCTAATCATTGTAGAGTGTTCAAGGAAATTATGACAATTAAGGAAGTCCTCTCCTGGCTCAAAGAAAACGTGATATCAACTACTGATATCCGTATTTTCTCAGAGTCAGGCGGCTATTACATTTTTTTTTAAATTTAGCTATATGCTTGTAAGAGCTAAAGTCTTTTAAATGCAATCTGAATTGCACGGCACTAGTTTGCAATAGTGGATTTAAGAACCAGGTATTGACTGTCTCATTTTAACCCATGGGCGGCATCCAATTAAAACTGTAGGTACAGAACAGAATGCGCCTAGCGTGGGGATTGAACCCACACGTCTAAGTAAGCAATCAAGCACTTTATCCACTGCGTCATTGCAACCCACAAATCTGTGGTATCGTCCTATAAAACTTCCATAATTGCCCTCAACTGCAGTTCATCTCTCATGGAGTAGGCGCAGCAGTTCAATATTAACCTATGTTCGGTGCCAAGGCACAGTGACATTCCAGGGAATTGTAAGGCTGATTAACTTGCAAAATATGGAACGATACTGCCTCTATTACCTGAGAAGTTAAATTTAGGTATACCCATCGCTACATGTAAGTTAATGCTGAAAGAAGCTGCTATAGAAAGGACAAATCGAAGATTGAGAAATACAACAACCTGTCTGACGACAAAACAGTTCTGTTTTATAGATAGATTTTTGGAATGTATTCCTCATCTTCTCTCAAATACACGCTTTTTCGATAAGAGAGGTTGATGCTAAACTCTATCAATTGCTTTTGAAATATCAAGTGCAATGAACTTAATTTGTCCAAAACGATGTAAAGATTTGTGCCACTGTTCCATGAAATTTGCCATCTGATCACAAGTAAATCTATTGACACGAAAGCCATATTGCCGGACATTAAGGGGCACTCGTTCTTCAGGAGATATCTTCGCACATTTGTTTTAAATGTTTGAATATAGCAATAATGCATAGCAAAATGTTTGCAAATAATTGTCTCGCAGAGATAGACTTCAGGACATTTCTATTGAAAAACTTCCAGTCCGCTTTGTCAGTTTGAAATTCAAAATTTCATTACACTATCTTGCGGATCTAATGATATGGTTGTTACGATCGGGAAGTATTTACTTCTCGGTATTATTAATCCGCAAAATTAAAGTGTCGTGTTGTTCATTGAATGATTTTGGAAGCATTTTATTTTTTTTTTATCAACATCAAGTTCTATAAGTTTGAAAGTACTGTTAATCTCCGATTTTAATTGTGACACAATTGTTTTAGAGAGCGAAACAATCTAAGTCTCAATTTGGCTAAGACGAACCTCAATTTTGTTCCACAATTTTGTTGAAGCAGAATATGTGACAGGGGAACTGGTATAAAAGTTTGGACTGCAATAACACTTCTTCGCCGACCTTTGCTTTCGTTGCTGTTCACTTGACGACAATTGAAGTTAATTTGTATTCTTAATTTCACAGAAATTAAAATACAAAATATTTAAAACGTTTTTTAAAATGCTTGGAATTAAATGTTCAATATAAACGTATGAAAAGTAAGTATATTTGAACTTTAGTTAACTTTAGTAATAGTTTAATTGTTTATTAAGATTGACTTACAAGAAATTAAATCACTTTTCGCGGAGCTATATTTTATTCTACCTTCTTCTGTACATGGCAAGTTTCTCACTGGCTTAATATTCGGTAATCAGACCGGTTCTTACCTATGGCGTAACAATATGGTGGACCGAACTCGTGAACTCGTGCGGATCACTTCCAAGTAACATTGATTACAGCATCCGTAAAATAGAATTCGGCACCACCTCTCCAAGATCTGTCTGGGAGGACCTAAGGAAGATGCTTTTAATTTTTATACTGAGGATCAAGAACTGATGACGGGATTGGTGGGGGTGTGTATTCAAACAGACCAAAGTTAAGTCTCTATTTCCGTCTGCCTAATCATTGAAGAGTGTTCCAGGAAATTATGGCAATTAAGGAAGTCCTCTCCTGGGTCAAAGAAAACGTGATATCAACTACTGATATCTGTATTTTCTCAGATAGTCAGGCGGCTATTAAATTTTTTTTAGATTTAACTATATGCCTGTAAGACCTAAGTTCTTTTAAATGTAACATGAACTGCACGGCACTAGTTTGACACAGTGGATTTGAGAACCAGGTATTGATTGTCTCATCTTAACCCTTGGGCGGCATCCAATTCAAATTGGAGGTATAGAAAATAATGCGCCTACCGTGGGGATCGAACCCACACGTCTAAGTTAGCAATCAAGCACTTTATCCACTGCGCCATTGCCACCCACAAATCTGTGGTGTCGTCCTATAAAACTTCCATAACTGCCTTAACTGCAGTTCATCTCTCATGGAGTAGGCGCACCAGTTCAATATTAGCCTATGTTCAGTGCCAAGGCACAGTGACATTCGAAGGAATTGTAAGGCTGATTAACTTGCCAAATATGGAACGATACTGCCTTTATTACCTGAAGAGGTAAATTTAGGTATACCCATCGCTATATTTAAGTTAATGCTGAAGATGCTATAGAAAGGACAAATCGAAGATTGCGAAATACAACAGCAGTTCTGGTCAAAACTTGACCTGAAACGCTCCAAGTACTTGATATCCTTAAGCAGATTGCACATCAGCTCCGCATTTGATGTCACAAATGGACACTGCCTCATAGGCAAGTACGCAACGAGGCTTGGTGTTTATTCACACGATTTTCGGAATCTATTCCTCATCTTCTGTGTACATGCCCTGATCTAACTCAGAGACGTAAGCTCCATCTTGGAGACTTTTTCTTCGATGTTCTCAGCGATTTAAGCAATATAGGCATCTACAGTCTCTTACGCTTCATTACGCTTCTAAATGGTTCAACGCGTTTATCCCAGGACTCATGTAGTATCACAAAGGACCAACTCTGGTCTAAGTGTACCAGCAACAACGCTGATAGCCATTTCAACCTTACCTTACCCAAACGAATTTTTCCATCCATTGCTATTTATTCTATAACTATGCGCGCACTCAAGGTGTTTACTACCCATAAAATGCTTGAACACAGTGCGAGCGATTAGGTAAATGTAATAGGAATAGACAGGAGATACCTTCGCACATTTCATTTAAATGTTTGAATATAGCAATGGGAGTGAAAAATTTGGGCGGGTAAAGAATTTCACATTCATGTGATGAATGAAGAAGGAATCCCTAATCTTGACATTACTGCCGAAGTTGGGTTCGAGGGTGATCTGATGAGCATATCTTGAAGGAGCGAGTATAACGGTTGAATATTTTAAGGGCAGGAATGCAACTGGATTTTTAATAAGAAAATTGTCCATAAAAATAGCGATAAAACAATGACAGGCATGAAACACTGCGACGGTGTTCAAGAGATTCAATTGTTTCAGTTATTGGTCTATAACCTATAATTGTTAAAGCTATTTTTTGTATTCGGTCCAAGAGACTTAAGTAAGTTATGGGAGAGCGTGCCCATATATGACAGTTGTACTCAAGCATTGGACGAATGTACGCTTTATAGATTACAGCCAGATCAGAAGGGGAGAAACATTTCTTGCATCATCTCAGAAAACACAAACACCTTGAAGCGGTTTTGGCAACATCGAATATGTGGTCATGCCACAAAAGGTGGTTGGTGATGCACATACTAAGAACTGAAAGTTGTTCGGAGCACCGCTTATGGAAAACGGCATTGGAGGAGGGTTCCGCTTTAACGACAGCATTGGGTTTAGACAGCACAGTTTCGAAGCATTAAATTCTACGCGGTTTTTTACTCACCATTGGACAATGCTGTCGATATCAGAATTTAATGAGCTTATCATACGCTGCCGTTTAGGTTCCACATCAGAGGAGCATGGTGTGAATCTAAAAACGAATATGAAAAGCTGAGGGTACGTCGGCAGCAAAACAATATATTGGATTAGTAGTTTAAGACGAGAGACCATTAATGAAAATGAGAAAGAGAGTCGGAGAAAGAACGGAGCCATGGGACATACCAGCATGTATTTTATAAATCTTAGACTAAAACCGTCCAATACAACTTGTATTAAGCGATCCGAAAGGTAAATTCTAATCTAACGCAGAATAGATTCATCGATACCAAATACACGCTTTTTCGATAAGAGAGGTTGATGCTAAACTCTATTAAATGCTTTTGAAATATCAAGTGCAATGAACTTAATTTGTCCAAAACGATGTAAAGATTTGTGCCACTGTTCCATGAGATTTGCCAATCTGATCACAAGTAGACCTATTGCTACGAAAGCCATACTGCCGGACATTAAGGAGCACTCGTTCTTCAGGAGACAGGAGATACCTTCGCACATTTGTTTTAAATGTTTGAATATAGCAATGATGCATATCAAGCTGCTTGCAAATACTTGTCTCGCAGAGATAGACTTCAGGACATTTCTATTGAAAAGCTTCCAGTCCGCTTTGTCAGTTTGAAATTTTGGTCAAAATTTCATTACATTATCTTGTGGATATAGAGATGTGGTTGTTACGATCGGGAAGTATTTACTTCTCTGTATTATTAATCCGCAAAGTTAAAGTATCGTGTGGTTCATTGATTGATTTTGTAAGCATTTTAGTTTTTTTTATCAACATCAAATTCTAAATTGTTAATGCGCGAAGATAAGTTTGAAAGTACTGTTAATCTCCAATTTTAATTGTGACACAATAGTTTTAGAGAGCGAATCAAGCCGAGTCCCAATTTAGCTAAGACGAATGGACTGCTAATGGAAATGGACTGCAATAACCCTTCTTCGCCGACCTGAGCTTTCGTTGCTGTTCACTTGACCACAATTGAAGATAATTTGTATTCTTAGTTTCACAGAAATTAAAATATAAAATATTTAAAACGTTTTTTAAAATACTTTAAATTAAATGTTCAATATAAACCTATGAAAAGTAAGTATATTTGAACTTTAATTAAACTTTAGTAATACTTTATTAAGACTGACTGACAAGAAATTAAATCACTTTTCGCGGAGCTATATTTTATTCTACCTTCTTCTGTACATGGCAAGTTTCTCACTGGCTTTATATTACTCGCGAACTCGTGCGGATCACATCCAAGTTACATTGATTACAGCATCCCTAAAATAGAATTCGGCACCAACTCTCCAAGATCTGTCTGGGAGGACTTAAGCTCATTGGAAGATGATGCTATTAATTTTTATACAGAGGATCAAAAACTGATGACGGGATTAATGGGGGTGTGTATTCAAATAGACTAAAATTAAGTCTCTCTTTCCGTCCGCCTAATCATTGTAGAGTGTTAAAGAAAATTATGACAATTAAGGAAGTCCGTGATATCAACTACTGATATCTGTATTTTCTCAGATAGTAAGGCGGCTATTACATTTTTTTTTTAAATTTAACTATATGCCTGTTAGACCTAAAGTCTTTTAAATGCAACCTGAATTTCACGGCACTAGTTTGGCACAATGGATTTGAGAACACGGTATTGACTGTCTCATTTTAACTCATGGGCGCCATCCAATTAAAATTGGAGATACAGAAAAGAATGCGCCTAGCGTGGGGATCGAACCACACGGTTAAGTAGGCAATTTTGTAAGCTTTTTAGTTTTTTTTTTATCAACATCAAGTTCTAAATTGTTAATGCGCGAAGATAAGATTGGAAGTACTGTTAATCTCCGATTTTAATTTTAACCAATAGTTTTAGAGAGCGAATCAAGCCGAGTCTCAATTTGGCTAAGACGAACCTCAATTTTCTTCCACAATTTTGTTGAAGCAGAGTTTGTCACAGGGGAACTGGTATAAAAGTTTGGACTGCAACAACCCTTCTCCGCCGACCTGAGCTTTCGTTGCTGTTCACTTGACGACAATTAAAGTTAATTTTTATTCTTAATTTCACAGAAATTAAAATATAACGTTTTTTAAAATGCTTGGAATTAAATGTTCAATATAAACGTATGAAAAGTAACTATATTTGAAATTTAATTAAACTTTAGTAATACTTTAATTGTTTATTAAGACTGACTGACAAGAAATTAAATCACTTTTCGCGGAGCTATATTTTATTCTACCTTCTTCTGTACATGGCAAGTTTCTCACTGGCTTAATATTCGGTAATCAGACCGGTTCTTACCTATGGCGTAACAATATGGTGGACCGAACTCGTGAACTCGTGCGGATCACTTCCAAGTAACATTGATTACAGCATCCGTAAAATAGAATTCGGCACCACCTCTCCAAGATCTGTCTGGGAGGACCTAAGGAAGATGCTTTTAATTTTTATACTGAGGATCAAGAACTGATGACGGGATTGGTGGGGGTGTGTATTCAAACAGACCAAAGTTAAGTCTCTATTTCCGTCTGCCTAATCATTGAAGAGTGTTCCAGGAAATTATGGCAATTAAGGAAGTCCTCTCCTGGCTCAAAGAAAACGTTATATCAACTACTGATATCTGTATTTTCTCAGATAGTCAGGCGGCTATTAAATTTTTTTTAGATTTAACTATATGCCTGTAAGACCTAAGTTCTTTTAAATGTAACATGAACTGCACGGCACTAGTTTGACACAGTGGATTTGAGAACCAGGTATTGATTGTCTCATCTTAACCCTTGGGCGGCATCCAATTCAAATTGGAGGTGTAGAAAATAATGCGCCTACCGTGGGGATCGAACCCACACGTCTAAGTTAGCCATCAAGCACTTTATCCACTGCGCCATTGCCACCCACAAATCTGTGGTATCGTCCTATAAAACTTCCATAACTGCCTTAACTGCAGTTCATCTCTCATGGAGTAGGCGCACCAGTTCAATATTAGCCTATGTTCAGTGCCAAGGCACAGTGACATTCGAAGGAATTGTAAGGCTGATTAACTTGCCAAATATGGAACGATACTGCCTTTATTACCTGAAGAGGTAAATTTAGGTATACCCATCGCTATATTTAAGTTAATGCTGAAAGAAGATGCTATAGAAAGGACAAATCGAAGATTGCGAAATACAACAGCAGTTCTGGTCAAAACTTGACCTGAAACGCTCCAAGTACTTGATATCCTTAAGCAGATTGCACATCAGCTCCGCATTTGATGTCACAAATGGACACTGCCTCATAGGCAAGTACGCAACGAGGCTTGGTGTTTATTCACACGATTTTCGGAATCTATTCCTCATCTTCTGTATGCATGTCCTTATTTAACTCAGAGACGTAAGCTCCATCTTGGAGACTTTTTCTTCGATGTTCTCAGCGATTTAAGCAATATAGGCATCTACAGTCTCTTACGCTTCATTACGCTTCTAAATGGTTCAACGCGTTTATCCCAGGACTCATGTAGTATCACAAAGGACCAACTCTGGTCTAAGTGTACCAGCAACAACGCTGATAGCCATTTCAACCTTACCTTACCCAAACGAATTTTTCCATCCATTGCTATTTATTCTATAACTATGCGCGCACTCAAGGTGTTTACTACCCATAAAATGCTTGAACACAGTGCGAGCGATTAGGTAAATGTAATAGGAATAGACAGGAGATACCTTCGCACATTTCATTTAAATGTTTGAATATAGCAATGGGAGTGAAAAATTTGGGCCGGGAAAGAATTTCACATTCATGTGATGAATGAAGAAGGAATACCTAATCTTGACATTACTGCCGAAGTTGGGTTCGAGGGTGATCTGATGAGCATATCTTGAAGGAGCGAGTATAACGGTTGAATATTTTAAGGGCAGGAATGCAACTGGATTTTTAATAAGAAAATTGTCCATAAAAATAGCGATAAAACAATGACAGGCATGAAACACTGCGACGGTATTCAAGAGATTCAATTGTTTCAGTTATTGGTCTATCACCTATAATTGTTAAAGCTATTTTTTGTATTCGGTCCAAGAGACTTAAGTAAGTTATGGGAGAGCGTGCCCATGTATGACAGTTGTACTCAAGCATTGGACGAATGTACGCTTTATAGATTACAGCCAGATCAGAAGGGGAGCAACATTTCTTGCATCATCTCAGAAAACACAAACACCTTGAAGCGGTTTTGGCAACATCGAATATGTGGTCATGCCACAAAAGGTGGTTGGTGATGCACATACTAAGAACTGAAAGTTGTTCGGAGCACCGCTTATGGAAAACGGCATTGTAGGAGGGTTCCGCTTTAACGACAGCATTGGGTTTAGACAGCACAGTTTCGAAGCATTAAATTCTACGCGGTTTTTTACTCACCATTGGAGAATGCTGTCGATATCAGAATTTAATGAGCTTATCATACGCTGCCGTTTAGGTTCCACATCAGAGGAGCATGGTGTGAATCTAAAAACGAATATGAAAAGCTGAGGGTACGTCGGCAGCAAAACAATATATTGGATTAGTAGTTTAAGACGAGAGACCATTAATGAAAATGAGAAAGAGAGTCGGAGAAAGAACGGAGCCATGGGACATACCAGCATGTATTTTATAAATCTTAGACTAAAACCGTCCAATACAACCTGTATTAAGCGATCCGAAAGGTAAATTCTAATCTAACGCAGAATAGATTCATCGATACCAAATACACGCTTTTTCGATAAGAGAGGTTGATGCTAAACTCTATCAAATGCTTTTGAAATATCAAGTGCAATGAACTTAATTTGTCCAAAACGATGTAAAGATTTGTGCCACTGTTCCATGAGATTTGCCAATCTGATCACAAGTAGACCTATTGCTACGAAAGCCATACTGCCGGACATTAAGGAGCACTCGTTCTTCAGGAGACAGGAGATACCTTCGCACATTTGTTTTAAATGTTTGAATATAGCAATGATGCATAGCAAGCTGCTTGCAAATACTTGTCTCGCAGAGATAGACTTCAGGACATTTCTATTGAAAAGCTTCCAGTCCGCTTTGTCAGTTTGAAATTTTGATCAAAATTTCATTACATTATCTTGTGGATCTAGTGATGTGGTTGTTACGATCGGGAAGTATTTACTTCTCTGTATTATTAATCCGCAAAGTTAAAGTGTCGTGTGGTTCATTGAATGATTTTGTAAGCATTTTAGTTTTTTTTTATCAACATCAAATTCTAAATTGTTAATGCGCGAAGATAAGTTTGAAAGTACTGTTAATCTCCAATTTTAATTGTGACACAATAGTTTTAGAGAGCGAATCAAGCCGAGTCCCAATTTAGCTAAGACGAATGGTCTGCTAATGGAAATGGACTGCAATAACCCTTCTTCGCCGACCTGAGCTTTCGTTGCTGTTCACTTGACAACAATTGAAGATAATTTGTATTCTTAGTTTCACAGAAATTAAAATATAAAATATTTAAAACGTTTTTTAAAATACTTTAAATTAAATGTTCAATATAAACCTATGAAAAGTAAGTATATTTGAACTTTAATTAAACTTTAGTAATACTTTAATTGTTTATTAAGACTGACTGACAAGAAATTAAATCACTTTTCGCGGAGCTATATTTTATTCTACCTTCTTCTGTACATGGCAAGTTTCTCACTGGCTTTATATTACTCGCGAACTCGTGCGGATCACATCCAAGTTACATTGATTACAGCATCCCTAAAATAGAATTCGGCACCAACTCTCCAAGATCTGTCTGGGAGGACTTAAGCTCATTGGAAGATAATGCTATTAATTTTTATACAGAGGATCAAAAACTGATGACGGGATTAATGGGGGTGTGTATTCAAATAGACTAAAATTAAGTCTCTCTTTCCGTCCGCCTAATCGTTGTAGAGTGTTAAAGAAAAGTATGACAATTAAGCAAGTCCGTGATATCAACTGCTGATATCCGTATTTTCTCAGATAGTAAGGCGGCTATTACATTTTTTTTTTAATTTAACTATATGCCTGTAAGACCTAAAGTCTTTTAAATGCAACCTGAATTTCACGGCACTAGTTTGGCACAATGGATTTGAGAACACGGTATTGACTGTCTCATTTTAACTCATGGGCCCCATCCAATTAAAATTGGAGATACAGAAAAGAATGCGCCTAGCGTGGGGATCGAACCACACGGTTAAGTAGGCAATTTTGTAAGCTTTTTAGTTTTTTTTTATCAACATCAAGTTCTAAGTTGTTAATGCGCGAAGATAAGATTGGAAGTACTGTTAATCTCCGATTTTAATTTTAACCAATAGTTTTAGAGAGCGAATCAAGCCGAGTCTCAATTTGGCTAAGACGAACCTCAATTTTGTTCCACAATTTTGTTGAAGCAGAGTTTGTCACAGGGGAACTGGTATAAAAGTTTGGACTGCAACAACCCTTCTCCGCCGACCTGAGCTTTCGTTGCTGTTCACCTGACGACAATTAAAGTTAATTTTTATTCTTAATTTCACAGAAATTAAAATATAACGTTTTTTAAAATGCTTGGAATTAAATGTTCAATATAAACGTATGAAAAGTAAGTATATTTGAACTTTAATTAAACTTTAGTAATACTTTAATTGTTTATTAAGACTGACTGACAAGAAATTAAATCACTTTTCGCGGAGCTATATCTTATTCTACATTCTTCTGTACATGGCAAGTTTCTCACTGGCTTTATATTCGGTGATCAGGACGGTGCTTACCTATGGCGTAACAATATGGTGGACCGAACTCGCGAACTCGTGCAATTCACATCCAAGTTACATTGATTACAGCATCCCTAAAATAGAATTCGGCACCACCTCTCCAAGATCTGTCTGCGAGGACTTAAGCTCCTTGGAAGATGATGCTATTAATTTTTATACCGAGGATCAAAAACTGATGACGGGATTGATGGGGGTGTGTATTCAAATAGACTAAAATTAAGTCTCTCTTTCCGTCCGCCTTATCATTGTAGAGTGTTCCAGAAAAGTATGACAAATAAGGAAGTCCTCTCCTGGCTCAAAGAAAACGTGATATCAACTACTGATATCCGTATTTTCTCAGATAGTCAGGCGGCTATTACATTTTTTTTTTAATTTAACTATATGCCTGTAAGACCTAAAGTCTTTTAAATGCAATCTGAATTGCACGGCACTAGTTTGGCACAGTGGATTTAAGAACCAGGTATTGACTGTCTCATTTTAACCCATGGGCGGCATCCAATTAAAATTGTAGGTACAGAACAGAATGCGCCTAGCGTGGGGATCGAACCCACACGTCTAAGTAAGCAATCAAGCACTTTATCCACTGCGCCATTGCAACCCACAAATCTAGGGTATCGTCCTATAAAACTTCCATAATTGCCCTCAACTGCAGTTCATCTCTCATGGAGTAGGCGCACCAGTTCAATATTAGCCTAAGTTCAGTGCCAAGGCACAGTGACATTCGAAGGAATTGTAAGGCTGATTAACTTGCCAAATATTGAACGATACTGCCTTTATTACCTGAAAAGGTAAATTTAGGTATACCCATCGCTATATTTAAGTTAATGCTGAAAGAAGATGCTATAGAAAGGACAAATCGAAGATTGCGAAATACAACAGCAGTTCTGGTCAAAACTTGACCTGAAACGCTCCAAGTACTTGATATCCTTAAGCAGATTGCACATCAGCTCCGCATTTGATGTCACAAATGGACACTGCCTCATAGGCAAGTACGCAACGAGGCTTGGCGTTTATTCACACGATTTTCGGAATCTATTCCTCATCTTCTGTGTACATGCCCTGCTCTAACTCAGGGACGTAAGCTCCATCTTGGAGACTTTTTCTTCGATGTTCTCATCGATTTAGAAGCAATATAGGCATCTACAGTCTCTTGCGCTTCATTACGCTTCCAAATGGTTCAACGAGTTTATCCCAGGATTCATGTAGTATCACAAAGGACCAACTCTGGTCTAAGTGTACCAGCAACAACGCGGATAGCCATTTCAACCTTACCTTACCCAAACGAATTTTTCCATCCATTGCTATTTATTCTATAACTATGCGCGCACTCAAGGTGTTTACTACCCATAAAATGCTTGAACACAGTGCGAGCGATTAGGTAAATGTAATAGGAATAGACAGGAGATACCTTCGCACATTTGATTTAAATGTTTGAAAATAGCAATGGGAGTGAAAAATTTGGGCGGGTAAAGAATTTCACATTCATGTGATGAATGAAGAAGGCATCCCTAATCTTGACATTACTGCCGAAGTTAGGTTCGAGGGTAATCTGATGAGCATATCTTGAAGGAGCGAGTATAACGGTTGAATATTTTAAGGGGAGGAATGCAACTGGATTTTTAATAAGAAAATTGTCCATAAAAATAGCGATAAGACAATGACAGGCATGAAACACTGCGACGGTGTTCAAGAGATTCAATTGTTTCAGTTATTGGTCTATCACCTATAATTGTTAAAGCTATTTTTTGTATGCGGTCCAAGAGACTTAAGTAAGTTATGGGAGAGCGTGCCCATATATGACAGTTGTAATCAAGCATTGGACGAATGTACGCTTTATAGATTACATATAGATCAGAAGGGGAGAAACATTTCTTGCATCATCTCAGAAAACACAAGCACCTTGAAGCGGTTTTGGCAACATCGAATATGTGGTCATTCCACAAAAGGTGGTCGGTGATGCACATACCAAGAACTGAAAGTTGTTCGGAGCACCGCTTATGGAAAACGGCATTGGAGGAGGGTTCCGCTTTAACGACAGCATTGGGTTTAGACAGCACTGGGTTTTCGAAGCATTAAATTCTATGCGGTTTTTTACTCACCATTGGACAATGCTGTCGATATCAGAATTTAATGAGCTTATCATACGCTGCCGTTTAGGTTGCACATCAGAGGAGCATGGTGTGAATCTAAAAACGAATATGAAAAGCTGAGGGTACGTCGGCAGCAAAACAATATATTGGCTTAGAAGTTTAAGACGAGAGACCATTAATGAAAATGAGAAAGAGAGTCGGAGAAAGAACGGAGCCATGGGACATACCAGCATGTATTTTAATAATCTTAGACTAAAACCGTCCAATACAACTTGTATTAAGCGATCCGAAAGGTAATTTCTAATCTAACGCAGAATAGATTCATCGATACCAAATACACGCTTTTTCGATACGAGAGGTTGATGCTAAACTCTATCAATTGCTTTTGAAATATCAAGTGCAATGAACTTAATTTGTCCAAAACGATGTAAAGATTTGTGCCACTGTTCCATGAGATTTGCCAATCTGATCACAAGTAGACCTATTGCTACGAAAGCCATACTGCCGGACATTAAGGAGCACTCGTTCTTCAGGAGACAGGAGATACCTTCGCACATTTGTTTTAAATGTTTGAATATAGCAATGATGCATAGCAAGCTGCTTGCAAATACTTGTCTCGCAGAGATAGACTTCAGGACATTTCTATTGAAAAGCTTCCAGTCCGCTTTGTCAGTTTGAAATTTTGGTCAAAATTTCAGTACATTATCTTGTGGATCTAGTGCTGTGGTTGTTACGATCGGGAAGTATTTACTTCTCTGTATTATTAATCCGCAAAGTTAAAGTGTCGTGTGGTTCATTGAATGATTTTGTAAGCATTTTAGTTTTTTTTTATCAACATCAAGTTCTAAATTGTTAATGCGCGAAGATAAGTTTGGAAGTACTGTTAATCTCCGATTTTAATTGTGACACAATAGTTTTAGAGAGCGAATCAAGCCGAGTCTCAATTAAGCTAAGACGAATGGACTGCTAATGGAAATGGACTGCAATAGCACTTCTTCGCCGACCTGAGCTTTCGTTGCTGTTCACTTGACAACAATTGAAGATAATTTGTATTCTTAGTTTCACAGAAATTAAAATATAAAATATTTAAAACGTTTTTTAAAATACTTCAAATTAAATGTTCAATATAAACCTATGAAAAGTAAGTATATTTGAACTTTAATTAAACTTTAGTAATACTTTAATTGTTTATTAAGACTGACCGACAAGAAATTAAATCACTTTTCGCGGAGCTATATTTTATTCTACCTTCTTCTGTACATGGCAAGTTTCTCACTGGCTTTATATTACTCGCGAACTCGTGCGGATCACATCCAAGAACATTGATTACAGCATCCCTAAAATAGAATTCGGCACCACCTCTCCAAGATCTGTCTGGGAGGACTTAAGCTCATTGGAAGATGATGCTATTAATTTTTATACAGAGGATCAAAAACTGATGACGGGATTAATGGGGGTGTGTATTCAAATAGACTAAAATTAAGTCTCTCTTTCCGTCCGCCTAATCATTGTAGAGTGTTCCAGAAAATTATGACAGTAAAGGAAGTCCGTGATATCAACTACTGATATCCGTATTTTCTCAGATAGTAAGGCGGCTATTACATTTTTTTTTTAAATTTAACTATATGCCTGTAAGACCTAAAGTCTTTTAAATGCAACCTGAATTTCACGGCACTAGTTTGGCACAATGGATTTGAGAACACGGTATTGACTGTCTCATTTGAACCCATGGGCGGCATCCAAATAAAATTGGAGATACAGAAAAGAATGCGCCTAGCGTGGGGATCGAACCCACACGTCTAAGTAGGCAATTTTGTAAGCGTTTTAGTTTTTTTTTATCAACATCAAGTTCTAAATTGTTAATGCGCGAAGATAAGATTGGAAGTACTGTTAATCTCCGATTTTAATTTTAACCAATAGCTTTAGAGAGCGAATCAAGCCGAGTCTTAATTTGGCTAAGACGAACCTCAATTTTGTTCCACAATTTTGTTGAAGCAGAGTTTGTCACTGGGGAACTGGTATAAAAGTTTGGACTGCAACAACCCTTCTCCGCCGACCTGAGCTTTCGTTGCTGTTCACTTGACGACAATTAAAGTTAATTTTTATTCTTAATTTCACAGAAATTAAAATATAAAATATAACGTTTTTTAAAATGCTTGGAATTAAATGTTCAATATAAACGTATGAAAAGTAAGTATATTTGAACTTTAATTAAACTTTAGTAATACTTTAATTGTTTATTAAGACTGACTGACAAAATAATGTAATTATTTCTTCAACAGATTATTAAATAAATGAAAAGCAGTTAGTTCATTTAAATTTAAGTGGGTTCCGAGGTTAAATGCTTCAGCTAACGTATGAATGAGCTTCTATGAAGATGTAGACTCTTTTAGGATCTAATAGACGGTGACCATCAGCCTTGGCCAAAGCACACTGACCTGCTGTTAAAATAACACGAGGTGCAACAATAGATCCAGTAAACGATTAACTTCCTGTATTGACATCTATAAAAAATTTGTATTAGATTTGAAAAGGGAATAATATGACAAGAAATTAAATCACTTTTCGCGGAGCTATATTTTATTCTACATTCTTCTGTACATGGCAAGTTTCTCACTGGCTTTATATTCGGTGATCAGACCGGTTCTTACCTATGGCGTAACAATATGGTGGACCGAACTCGCGAACTCGTGCGGATCACATCCAAGTTACATTGATTACAGCATCCCTAAAATAGAATTCGGCACCACCTCTCCAAGAACTGTCTGGGAGGACCTAAGCTCCTTGGAAGATGATGCTATTAATTTTTATACTGAGGATCAAAAACTGATAACGGGATTGGTGGGGCTGTGTATTCAAATAGATTAAAATTAAGTCTCTCTTTCCGTCTGCCTAATCATTGTAGAGTGTTCCAGAAAAGTATGACAAATAAGGAAGTCTTCTCCTGGCTCAAAGAAAACGTGATATCAACTACTGATATCCGTATTTTCTCAGATAGTCAGGCGGTTATTACATTTTTTTCTTAATTTAACTATATGCCTGTAAGACCTAAAGTCTTTTGAATGCAAGCTGAATTGCACGGCACTAGTTTGGCACAGTGGATTTAAGAACCAGGTATTGACTGTCTCATTTTAACCCATGGGCGGCATCCAATTAAAATTGTACGTACAGAACAGAATGCGCCTAGCGTGGGGATCGAACCCACACGTCTAAGTAAGCAATCAAGCACTTTATCCACTGCGCCATTGCAACCCACAAATCTATGGTATCGTCCTATAAAACTTCCATAATTGCCCTCAACTGCAGTTCATCTCTCATGGAGTAGGCGCAGCAGTTCAATATTAACCTATGTGCGGTGCCAAGGCACAGTGACATTCCAGGGAATTGTCAGGCTGATTAACTGCACAATATAGAACGATACTGCCTTTATTACCTGAGAAGGTAAATTTAGGTATACCCATCGCTACATGTAAGTTAATGCTGAAAGAAGATGCTATAGAAAGGACAAATCGAAGATTGAGAAATACAACAACCTGTCTGACGACAAAACAGTTCTGATCAAAACTTGATCTGAAACGCTCGGCGTGCTTGGTATCCTTAAGCAGATTGCACATCAGCCCCGTATTTGATGTCATAGCCGGACACTGCCTCATAGGCAAGCACGCAACGAGACTTGGCGTTTATTCACACGATTTTTGGAATCTATTCCTCATCTTCTCTGTACATGCCCTGCTCTAACTCAGAGACGTAAGCTCCATCTTGGAGACTATTTCTTCGATGTTCTCAGCGATTTAAGCAATATAGGCGGCATCTAGAGTCTCTTACGCTTCATTACGCTTCCAAATGGTTCAATGAATAGGGAGTTTATCTCAGGATTCATGTGGTATCACAGAGCACCATTTCTGGTCTAAGTGTGCCAGCAACAACGCTGATAGCCATTTCAACCTTACCTTACCCAAACGAATTTTTCCATCCATTGCTATTTATTCTATAACTATGCGCGCACTCAAGGTGTTATGGCTACCCATAAGCTGCTTGAACACAGTTCGATTAGACAGGAGGTACCTTCGCACATTTGATTTAAATGTTTGAATATTGCAATGGGAGTAAAAAATTTGCGCGGGTAAAAAATTTCACATTCATGTGATGAATGAAGAAGGAATCCCTAATCTTGACAGTACTCCCGAAGTTGGGTTCGAGGGTGATCTGATGAGCATTTCTTGAAAGCGCGAGTATTACGGTTGAATATTTTAAGCGGAGGAATGCAACTGGGTATTTAATAAGAAAATTGTCCATAAAAATAGCAATAAAACAATGACAGGCATGAAACACTGCGACGGTGTTCAATAGATTAAATTGTTTCAGTTATTGGTCTATCACCAATAATTGTTAAAGCTATTTTGTGTATTCGGTCGAAGAGACTTAAGTAAGTTATGGGAGAGCGTGCCCATACATGACAGTTGTACTCAAGTTTTGGACGAATGTACGCTTTATAGATTACAGCCAGATCAGAACGGGAAAATCATTTCTTGCATCATCTCAGAAGACCCAAACACCTTGCAGCGTTTTTGGCAACATCGAATATGTGGTCATTCGACAAAAGGTGGTCGGTGATGCACATACCAAGAACTTAAAGTTGTTCGGCTCACTCGATGCAAGCACCGCTTATAGACAACGGCATTGGGAGAGGGTTCCGCTTTAACGGCAGCATTAGGTTTAGACAGCACTGGGTTCTTGAAGCATTAAATTCTACGCGGTTTTTTACTCACCATTGTACAATGTTGTCGATATCAGAATTTAATGAGCTTATCATACGCTGCCGTTTAGGTTCCACATCAGAGGAGCATGGTGTGAATCTAAAAACGAATATGAAAAGCTAAGGGTACAAGGGCAGCAAAACAATATATTGGATTAGAAGTTTAAGACAAGAGATCATTACTGGGTCATACTAGCAAGTATTTTATAAATTTTAGACTAAAACCGTTCAATACAACTTGTATTAGGCGATCTGAAAGGTAATTTCCAATCTAACGAAGAATAGATTCATCGATACCAAATACACGATTTTTCGATAAGAGAGGTTGATGCTAAACTCTATCAAATGCTTTTGAAATATCAAGTGCAATAAACTTACTTTGTCCAAAACGATGTAAAGATTTGTGCCACTGTTCCATGAGATTTGCCATCTGATCACAAGTAGACCTATTGCTACGAAAGCCATACTGCTGGGCATTAAGGAGCACTCGTTCTTCAGGAGACAGGAGATACCTTCGCACATTTGTTTTAAATGTTTGAATATAGCAATGATGCATAGCAAGATATTTGCAAATACTTGTCTCGCAGACTTCAGGACATTTCTGTTGAAAATCTTCCAGTCCGCTGTGTCAGTTTCAAATTTTGGTCAAAATTTCATTACACTATCTTGCAGATCTAGTGATATGGTTGTTACGATCGGGAAGTATTTACTTCTCGGTATTATTAATCCGCAAAGTTAAAGTGTCGGGTAGTTCATTGAATAATTTTGTAAGCATTTTAGTTTTTTTTTTATCAACGTCATGTTCTAAATTGTTAATCCCCGAAGATAAGTTTGGAAGTACTGTTAATCTTCGATTTTAATTGTGACACAATAGTTTTATAGAGCGAATCAAGCCGAGTCTCAATTTCGCTAAGGCGAACCTCAATTTTGTTCCACAATTTTGTTGAAGCAGAGTTTATCACAGGGGAACTGGTATAAAAGTTTGGACTGCAATAACCCTTCTTTGCCGACCTGAGCTTTCGTTGCTGTTTACTTGACGACAATTGAAGTTAATTTGTATTCTTAATTTCAAAGAAATTAAAATATAAAATATTTAAAACGTTTTTAAAAATGCTTGGAATTAAATGTTAAATTTAAACGTATGAAAAGTAAGTATATTTGAACTTTAATTAAACTTTAGTAATACTTTAATTGTTTATTTAGACTGACTGCCAAGAAATTACATCACTTTTCGCGGAGCTATCTTTTATTCTATCTTCTTCTGTACATGGAAATTTCTCACTGGCTTTATATTCGGTAATCAGACCGGTTCTTACCTATGGCGTAACAATATGGAGAACCGAACTCGCGAACTCGTGCGGATCACATCCAAGTTACATTGATTACAGCATCCCTAAAATAGAATTCGGCACCACCTCTCCAAGAACTGTCTGGGAGGACTTAAGCTCCTTGGAAGATGATGCTATTAATTTTTATACTGAGGATCAAAAACTGATGACGGGATTGGTGGGGCTGTGTATTCAAATAGACTAAAATTAAGTCTCTCTTTCCGTCTGCCTAATCATTGTAGAGTGTTCCAGGAAATTATGACAATTAAGGAAGTCCTCTCTGGCTCAAAGAAAACGTGATATCAACTACTGATATCCGTATTTTCTCAGAGTCAGGCGGCTATTACATTTTTTTTTAAATTTAACTATATGCTTGTAAGACCTAAAGTCTTTTAAATGCAATCTGAATTGCACGCCACTAGTTTGGCACAGTGGATTTAAGAACCAGGTATTGACTGTCTCATTTTAACCCATGGGCGGCATCCAATTAAAATTGTAGATTCAGAACAGAATGCGCCTAGCGTGGGGATCGAACCCACACGTCTAAGTAAGCAATCAAGCACTTTATCCACTGCGTCATTGCAACCCACAAATCTGTGGTATCGTCCTATCGTATTTGATGTCATAACCGGACACTGCCTCATAGGCAAGCACGCAACGAGATTTGGCGTTTATTCACACGATTTTTGGAATCTATTCCTCATCTTCTCTCAAATACACGCTTTTTCGATAAGGGGGGTTGATGCTAAACTTTTTCAATTGCTTTTGAAATATCAAGTGCAATGAACTTAATTTGTCCAAAACGATGTAAAGATTTGTGCCACTGTTCCATGAGATTTGCTATCTGATCACAAGTAAATCTATTGCCACTAAAGCCATACTGCCGGACATTAAGGGGCACTCGTTCTTCAGGAGATATCTTCGCACATTTGTTTTAAATGTTTGAATATAGCAATAATGCATAGCAAAATGTTTGCAAATACTTGTCTCGCAGAGATAGACTTCAGGGCATTTCTATTGAAAAGCTTCGAGTCCGCTTTGTCAGTTTGAAATTCAAAATTTTATTACACTATCTTGCGGATCTAATGATATGGTTGTTACGATCGGGAAGTATTTACTTCTCGGTATTATTAATCCGCAAAATTAAAGTGTCGTGTTGTTCATTGAATGATTTTGGAAGTATTTTATTTTTTTTTATCAACATCAAGTTCTATAAGTTTGAAAGTACTGTTAATCTCCGATTTTAATTGTGACACAATTGTTTTAGAGAGCGAATCAATCTAAGTCTCAATTTGGCTAAGACGAACCGCAATTTTGTTCCACAATTTTGTTGAAGCAGAGTTTGTGACAGGGGAACTGGTATAAAAGTTTGGACTGCAATAACCCTTCTTCGCCGACCTATGCTTTCGTTGCTGTTCACTTGACGACAATTGAAGTTAATTTGTATTCTTAATTTCACAGAAATTAAAATACAAAATATTTAAAACATTTTTTAAAATGCTTGGAATTAAATGTTCAATATAAACGTATGAAAAGTAAGTATATTTGAACTTTAATTAACTTTAGTAATAGTTTAATTGTTTATTAAGATTGACTTACAAGAAATTAAATCACTTTTCGCGGAGCTATATTTTATTCTATCTTCTTCTGTACATGGAAATTTCTCACTGGCTTTATATTCGGTAATCAGACCGGTTCTTACCTATGGCGTAACAATATGGAGAACCGAACTCGCGAACTCGTGCGGATCACATCCAAGTTACATTGATTACAGCATCCCTAAAATAGAATTCGGCACCACCTCTCCAAGAACTGTCTGGGAGGACTTAAGCTCCTTGGAAGATGATGCTATTAATTTTTATACTGAGGATCAAAAACTGATGACGGGATTGGTGGGGCTGTGTATTCAAAAGACTAAAATTAAGTCTCTCTTTCCGTCTGCCTAATCATTGTAGAGTGTTCCAGGAAATTATGACAATTAAGGAAGTCCTCTCTGGCTCAAAGAAAACGTGATATCAACTACTGATATCCGTATTTTCTCAGAGTCAGGCGGCTATTACATTTTTTTTTTAAATTTAACTATATGCTTGTAAGACCTAAAGTCTTTTAAATGCAATCTGAATTGCACGCCACTAGTTTGGCACAGTGGATTTAAGAACCAGGTATTGACTGTCTCATTTTAACCCATGGGCGGCATATAATTAAAATTGTAGATACAGAACAGAATGCGCCTAGCGTGGGGATCGAACCCACACGTCTAAGTAAGCAATCAAGCACTTTATCCACTGCGTCATTGCAACCCACAAATCTGTGGTATCGTCCTATCGTATTTGATGTCATAACCGGACACTGCCTCATAGGCAAGCACGCAACGAGATTTGGCGTTTATTCACACGATTTTTGGAATCTATTCCTCATCTTCTCTCAAATACACGCTTTTTCGATAAGGGGGGTTGATGCTAAACTTTTTCAATTGCTTTTGAAATATCAAGTGCAATGAACTTAATTTGTCCAAAACGATGTAAAGATTTGTGCCACTGTTCCATGAGATTTGCTATCTGATCACAAGTAAATCTATTGCCACGAAAGCCATACTGCCGGACATTAAGGGGCACTCGTTCTTCAGGAGATATCTTCGCACATTTGTTTTAAATGTTTGAATATAGCAATAATGCATAGCAAAATGTTTGCAAATACTTGTCTCGCAGAGATAGACTTCAGGGCATTTCTATTGAAAAGCTTCGAGTCCGCTTTGTCAGTTTGAAATTCAAAATTTTATTACACTATCTTGCGGATCTAATGATATGGTTGTTACGATCGGGAAGTATTTACTTCTCGGTATTATTAATCCGCAAAATTAAAGTGTCGTGTTGTTCATTGAATGATTTTGGAAGTATTTTATTTTTTTTTATCAACATCAAGTTCTATAAGTTTGAAAGTACTGTTAATCTCCGATTTTAATTGTGACACAATTGTTTTAGAGAGCGAATCAATCTAAGCCTCAATTTGGCTAAGACGAACCGCAATTTTGTTCCACAATTTTGTTGAAGCAGAGTTTGTGACAGGGGAACTGGTATAAAAGTTTGGACTGCAATAACCCTTCTTCGCCGACCTATGCTTTCGTTGCTGTTCACTTGACGACAATTGAAGTTAATTTGTATTCTTAATTTCACAGAAATTAAAATACAAAATATTTAAAACGTTTTTTAAAATGCTTGGAATTAAATGTTCAATATAAACGTATGAAAAGTAAGTATATTTGAACTTTAATTAACTTTAGTAATAGTTTAATTGTTTATTAAGATTGACTTACAAGAAATTAAATCACTTTTCGCGGAGCTATATTTTATTCTACCTTCTTCTGTACATGGCAAGTTTCTCACTGGCTTTATATTTGGTAATCAGACAGGTTCTTAAATATGGCGTAACAATATGGTGGATCGAACTCGTGAACTCGTGCGGATCACTTCCAAGTTACATTGATTACAGCGTCCGTAAAATAGAATTCGGCACCACCTCTCCAAGATCTGTCTGTGAGGATTTAAGCTTCTTGGAAGATGATGCTATTAATTTTTATACTGAGGATCAAAAACTGATGACGTGATTGGTGGGGGTGTGTATTCAAACAGACTAAAATTAAGTCTCTCTTTCCGTCTGCCTAATCATTGTAGAGTGTTCAAGGAAATTATGACAATTAAGGAAGTCCTCTCCTGGCTCAAAGAAAACGTGATATCAACTACTGATATCCGTATTTTCTCAGAGTCAGGCGGCTATTACATTTTTTTTTTAATTTAGCTATATGCTTGTAAGACCTAAAGTCTTTTAAATGCAATCTGAATTGCACGGCACTAGTTTGGCACAGTGGATTTAAGAACCAGGTATTGACTGTCTCATTTTAACCCATGGGCGGCATCCAATTAAAATTGTAGGTACAGAACAGAATGCGCCTAGCGTGGGGATTAAACCCACACGTCTAAGTAAGCAATCAAGCACTTTATCCACTGCGTCATTGCAACCCACAAATCTGTGGTATCGTCCTATAAAACTTCCATAATTGCCCTCAACTGCAGTTCATCTCTCATGGAGTAGGCGCAGCAGTTCAATATTAACCTATGTTCGGTGCCAAGGCACAGTGACATTCCAGGGAATTGTAAGGCTGATTAACTTGCAAAATATGGAACGATACTGCCTCTATTACCTGAGAAGTTAAATTTAGTTATACCCATCGCTACATGTAAGTTAATGCTGAAAGAAGCTGCTATAGAAAGGACAAATCGAAGATTGAGAAATACAACAACCTGTCTGACGACAAAACAGTTCTGTTTTATAGATAGATTTTTGGAATCTATTCCTCATCTTCTCTCAAATACACGCTTTTTCGATAAGAGAGGTTGATGCTAAACTCTATCAATTGCTTTTGAAATATCAAGTGCAATGAACTTAATTTGTCCAAAATGATGTAAACATTTGTGCCACTGTTCCATGAGATTTGCCATCTGATCACAAGTAAATCTATTGACACGAAAGCCATATTGCCGGACATTAAGGGGCACTCGTTCTTCAGGAGATATCTTCGCACATTTGTTTTAAATGTTTGAATATAGCAATAATGCATAGCAAAATGTTTGCAAATACTTGTCTCGCAGAGATAGATTTCAGGACATTTCTATTGAAAAGCTTCCAGTCCGCTTTGTCAGTTTGAAATTCAAAATTTCATTACACTATCTTGCGGATCTAATGATATGGTTGTTACGATCGGGAAGTATTTACTTCTCGGTATTATTAATCCGCAAAATTAAAGTGTCGTGTTGTTCATTGAATGATTTTGGAAGCATTTTATTTTTTTTTATCAACATCAAGTTCTATAAGTTTGAAAGTACTGTTAATCTCCGATTTTAATTGTGACACAATTGTTTTAGAGAGCGAATCAATCTAAGTCTCAATTTGGCTAAGACGAACCGCAATTTTGTTCCACAATTTTGTTGAAGCAGAGTTTGTGACAGGGGAACTGGTATAAAAGTTTGGACTGCAATAACCCTTCTTCGCCGACCTATGCTTTCGTTGCTGTTCACTTGACGACAATTGAAGTTAATTTGTATTCTTAATTTCACAGAAATTAAAATACAAAATATTTAAAACGTTGTTTAAAATGCTTGGAATTAAATGTTCAATATAAACGTATGAAAAGTAAGTATATTTGAACTTTAATTAACTTTAGTAATAGTTTAATTGTTTATTAAGATTGACTTACAAGAAATTAAATCACTTTTCGCGGAGCTATATTTTATTCTACCTTCTTCTGTACATGGCAAGTTTCTCACTGGCTTTATATTTGGTAATCAGACAGGTTCTTAAATATGGCGTAACAATATGGTGGATCGAACTCGTGAACTCGTGCGGATCACTTCCAAGTTACATTGATTACAGCGTCCGTAAAATAGAATTCGGCACCACCTCTCCAAGATCTGTCTGTGAGGATTTAAGCTTCTTGGAAGATGATGCTATTAATTTTTATACTGAGGATCAAAAACTGATGACGTGATTGGTGGGGGTGTGTATTCAAACAGACTAAAATTAAGTCTCTCTTTCCGTCTGCCTAATCATTGTAGAGTGTTCAAGGAAATTATGACAATTAAGGAAGTCCTCTCCTGGCTCAAAGAAAACGTGATATCAACTACTGATATCCGTATTTTCTCAGAGTCAGGCGGCTATTACATTTTTTTTTTAATTTAGCTATATGCTTGTAAGACCTAAAGTCTTTTAAATGCAATCTGAATTGCACGGCACTAGTTTGGCACAGTGGATTTAAGAACCAGGTATTGACTGTCTCATTTTAACCCATGGGCGGCATCCAATTAAAATTGTAGGTACAGAACAGAATGCGCCTAGCGTGGGGATTGAACCCACACGTCTAAGTAAGCAATCAAGCACTTTATCCACTGCGTCATTGCAACCCACAAATCTGTGGTATCGTCCTATAAAACTTCCATAATTGCCCTCAACTGCAGTTCATCTCTCATGGAGTAGGCGCAGCAGTTCAATATTAACCTATGTTCGGTGCCAAGGCACAGTGACATTCCAGGGAATTGTAAGGCTGATTAACTTGCAAAATATGGAACGATACTGCCTCTATTACCTGAGAAGTTAAATTTAGTTATACCCATCGCTACATGTAAGTTAATGCTGAAAGAAGCTGCTATAGAAAGGACAAATCGAAGATTGAGAAATACAACAACCTGTCTGACGACAAAACAGTTCTGTTTTATAGATAGATTTTTGGAATCTATTCCTCATATTCTCTCAAATACACGCTTTTTCGATAAGAGAGGTTGATGCTAAACTCTATCAATTGCTTTTGAAATATCAAGTGCAATGAACTTAATTTGTCCAAAACGATGTAAACATTTGTGCCACTGTTCCATGAGATTTGCCATCTGATCACAAGTAAATCTATTGACACGAAAGCCATATTGCCGGACATTAAGGGGCACTCGTTCTTCAGGAGATATCTTCGCACATTTGTTTTAAATGTTTGAATATAGCAATAATGCATAGCAAAATGTTTGCAAATACTTGTCTCGCAGAGATAGATTTCAGGACATTTCTATTGAAAAGCTTCCAGTCCGCTTTGTCAGTTTGAAATTCAAAATTTCATTACACTATCTTGCGGATCTAATGATATGGTTGTTACGATCGGGAAGTATTTACTTCTCGGTATTATTAATCCGCAAAATTAAAGTGTCGTGTTGTTCATTGAATGATTTTGGAAGCATTTTATTTTTTTTTTATCAACATCAAGTTCTATAAGTTTGAAAGTACTGTTAATCTCCGATTTTAATTGTGACACAATTGTTTTAGAGAGCGAATCAATCTAAGTCTCAATTTGGCTAAGACGAACCTCAATTTTGTTCCACAATTTTGTTGAAGCAGAATTTGTGACAGGGGAACTGGTATAAAAGTTTGGACTGCAATAACCCTTCTTCGCCGACCTTTGCTTTCGTTGCTGTTCACTTGACGACAATTGAAGTTAATTTGTATTCTTAATTTCACAGAAATTAAAATACAAAATATTTAAAACGTTTTTTAAAATGCTTGGAATTAAATGTTCAATATAAACGTATGAAAAGTAAGTATATTTGAACTATAATTAACTTTAGTAATAGTTTAATTGTTTATTAAGATTGACTTACAAGAAATTAAATCACTTTTCGCGGAGCTATATTTTATTCTACCTTCTTCTGTACATGGCAAGTTTCTCACTGGCTTTATATTTGGTAATCAGACAGGTTCTTAACTATGGCGTAACAATGTGGTGGATCGAACTCGTGAACTCGTGCGGATCACTTCCAAGTTACATTGATTACAGCGTCCGTAAAATAGAATTCGGCACCATCTCTCCAAGATCTGTCTGTGAGGATTTAAGCTTCTTGGAAGATGATGCTATTAATTTTTATACTGAGGATCAAAAACTGATGACGTGATTGGTGGGGGTGTGTATTCAAACAGACTAAAATTAAGTCTCTCTTTCCGTCTGCCTAATCATTGTTGCGAGTTCCAAGAAATTATGGCAATTAAGGAAGTCCCCTCCTGGCTCAAAGAAAACGTGATATCAACTACTGATATCCGTATTTTCTCAGATAATCAGTCGGCTATTATTTTTTTCTTTTAAAGTTAACTATATGCCTGTAAGACCTAAGGCCTTTTAAATGCAACCTGAATTGCACGGCACTAGTTTGGCACAGTGGATTTGAGAACCAGGTATTGACTGTCTCATTTTAACCCATGGGCGGCATCCAATTTAAATTGGAGGTACAGAAAAGTATGCGCCTAGCGTGGGGATCGAACCCACACGTCTAAGTAAGCAATCAACGATTTTTGGAATCTATTCCTCATCTTCTCTGTACATGCCCTGCTCTAACTCAGAAACGTAAGCTCCTTCGTGGAAACTTTTTCTTCGATGTTCTCAGCGATTTAAGCAATATAGGCATCTACAGTCTCTTACGCTTTATTACGCTTCCAAATGGTTCAATGAATAGGGAGTTTATCTCAGGATTCATGTGGTATCACAAAGGACCAACTCTGGTCTAAGTGTGCCAGCAACAACGCTGATAGCCATTTCAACCTTACCTTACCCAAACGACAGTTTCCATCCATTGCTATTTATTCCATAACTATGCGCGCACTCAAGGTGTTATGGTTACCCATAAACTGCTTGAACACAGTGCGATTAGACAGGAGATACCTTCGCACATTTGATTTAAATGTTTGAATATAGCAATGGGAGTGAAAAATTTGCGCGGGTAAATAATTTCACATTCATGTGATAAATGAAGAAGAAATCCCTAATCTTGACAGTAATCCCGAAGTTAGGTTCGAGGGTAATCTGATGAGCATTTCTTGAAAGCGCGAGTGTTACGGTTGAATATTTTAAGCGGAGGAATGCAACTGGGTATTTAATAAGAAAATTGTCTATAAAAATAGCGATAAAACAATGACAGGCATGAAACACTGCGACGGTGTTCAAGAGATTCAATTGTTTCAGTTATTGGTATATCACCTATAATTGTTAGAGCTATTTTTTGTATTCGGTCCAAGAGACTAAAGTAAGTTATGGGAGAGCGTGCCCATATATGACAGTTGTACTCAAGCTTTGTACGAATGTACGCTTTATAGATTACAGTCAGATCAGAAGGGGAAAAACATTTCTTGCATCATCTCAGAAAACCCAAACACCTTGCAGCGTTTTTGGCAACATCGAATATGTGGTCATTCCACAAAACGTGGTCGGTGATGCACATACCAAGAACTGAAAGTTGTTCGGCTTACTCGATGCAAACACCTTTTATGGACAACGGCATTGGGAGAGGGTTCCGCTTTAACGACAGCACTGGGTTTTTGAAGCATTAAATTCTACGCGGTTTTTTACTCACCATTTGACAATGCTGTCGATATCAGAATTTATAGAGCTTATCATACGCTGCCGTTTAGGTTCCACATCAGAGGAGCATGGTGTGAATCTAAAAACGAATATGAAAAGCTCAGGGTAGGAGGGCAGCAAAACAATATATTGGATTAGAAGTTTAAGACAAGGGATCATTACTGAAAATGAGAAACAGAGTTGGAGAAAGAACGGAGACATGGGTCATACCAGCAAGTATTTTAAAAAATTTAGACTAAAACGGTCCAATACAACTTGTATTAAGCGATCCGAAAGGTAATTTCTAATCTAACGAAAAAATGATTCATCGATACCAAATACACACTTTTTCGATAAGAGAGGTTGATGCTAAACTCTATCAAATGCTCTTGAAATATCAAGTGCAATAAACTTACTTTGTCCAAAACGATGTAAAGATTTGTGCCACTGTTCCATGAGATTTGCCATCTGATCACAAGTAGACCTATTGCTACGAAAGCCATACTGCCGCACATTAAGGAGCACTCGTTACAGCGTCCGTAAAATAGAATTCGGCACCATCTCTCCAAGATCTGTCTGTGAGGATTTAAGCTTCTTGGAAGATGATGCTATTAATTTTTATACTGAGGATCAAAAACTGATGACGTGATTGGTGGGGGTGTGTATTCAAACAGACTAAGATTAAGTCTCTCTTTCCGTCTGCCTAATCATTGTAGAGTGTTCCAGGAAATTATGACAATTAAGGAAGTCCTCTCCTGGCTCAAAGAAAACGTGATATCAACTACTGATATCCGTATTTTCTCAGAGTCAGGCGGCTATTACATTTTTTTTTTAATTTAGCTATATGCTTGTAAGACCTAAAGTCTTTTAAATGCAATCTGAATTGCACGGCACTAGTTTGGCACAGTGGATTTAAGAACCAGGTATTGACTGTCTCATTTTAACCCATGGGCGGCATCCAATTAAAATTGTAGGTACAGAACAGAATGCGCCTAGCGTGGGGATTGAACCCACACGTCTAAGTAAGCAATCAAGCACTTTATCCACTGCGTCATTGCAACCCACAAATCTGTGGTATCGTCCTATAAAACTTCCATAATTGCCCTCAACTGCAGTTCATCTCTCATGGAGTAGGCGCAGCAGTTCAATATTAACCTATGTTCGGTGCCAAGGCACAGTGACATTCCAGGGAATTGTAAGGCTGATTAACTTGCAAAATATGGAACGATACTGCCTCTATTACCTGAGAAGTTAAATTTAGTTATACCCATCGCTACATGTAAGTTAATGCTGAAAGAAGCTGCTATAGAAAGGACAAATCGAAGATTGAGAAATACAACAACCTGTCTGACGACAAAACAGTTCTGTTTTATAGATAGATTTTTGGAATCTATTCCTCATCTTCTCTCAAATACACGCTTTTTCGATAAGAGAGGTTGATGCTAAACTCTATCAATTGCTTTTGAAATATCAGGTGCAATGAACTTAATTTGTCCAAAACGATGTAAACATTTGTGCCACTGTTCCATGAGATTTGCCATCTGATCACAAGTAAATCTATTGACACGAAAGCCATATTGCCGGACATTAAGGGGCACTCGTTCTTCAGGAGATATCTTCGCACATTTGTTTTAAATGTTTGAATTTAGCAATAATGCATAGCAAAATGTTTGCAAATACTTGTCTCGCAGAGATAGACTTCAGGACATTTCTATTGAAAAGCTTCCAGTCCGCTTTGTCAGTTTGAAATTCAAAATTTCATTACACTATCTTGCGGATCTAATGATATGGTTGTTACGATCGGGAAGTATTTACTTCTCGGTATTATTAATCCGCAAAATTAAAGTGTCGTGTTGTTCATTGAATGATTTTGGAAGCATTTTATTTTTTTTTTATCAACATCAAGTTCTATAAGTTTGAAAGTACTGTTAATCTCCGATTTTAATTGCGACACAATTGTTTTAGAGAGCGAATCAATCTAAGTCTCAATTTGGCTAAGACGAACCTCAATTTTGTTCCACAATTTTGTTGAAGCAGAATTTGTGACAGGGGAACTGGTATAAAAGTTTGGACTGCAATAACCCTTCTTCGCCGACCTTTGCTTTCGTTGCTGTTCACTTGACGACAATTGAAGTTAATTTGTATTCTTAATTTCACAGAAATTAAAATACAAAATATTTAAAACGTTTTTTAAAATGCTTGGAATTAAATGTTCAATATAAACGTATGAAAAGTAAGTATATTTGAACTTTAATTAACTTTAGTAATAGTTTAATTGTTTATTAAGATTGACTTACAAGAAATTAAATCACTTTTCGCGGAGCTATATTTTATTCTACCTTCTTCTGTACATGGCAAGTTTCTCACTGGCTTTATATTTGGTAATCAGACAGGTTCTTAACTATGGCGTAACAATGTGGTGGATCGAACTCGTGAACTCGTGCGGATCACTTCCAAGTTACATTGATTACAGCGTCCGTAAAATAGAATTCGGCACCATCTCTCCAAGATCTGTCTGTGAGGATTTAAGCTTCTTGGAAGATGATGCTATTAATTTTTATACTGAGGATCAAAAACTGATGACGTGATTGGTGGGGGTGTGTATTCAAACAGACTAAAATTAAGTCTCTCTTTCCGTCTGCCTAATCATTGTTGCGAGTTCCAAGAAATTATGGCAATTAAGGAAGTCCCCTCCTGGCTCAAAGAAAACGTGATATCAACTACTGATATCCGTATTTTCTCAGATAATCAGTCGGCTATTATTTTTTTCTTTTAAAGTTAACTATATGCCTGTAAGACCTAAGGCCTTTTAAATGCAACCTGAATTGCACGGCACTAGTTTGGCACAGTGGATTTGAGAACCAGGTATTGACTGTCTCATTTTAACCCATGGGCGGCATCCAATTTAAATTGGAGGTACAGAAAAGTATGCGCCTAGCGTGGGGATCGAACCCACACGTCTAAGTAAGCAATCAACGATTTTTGGAATCTATTCCTCATCTTCTCTGTACATGCCCTGCTCTAACTCAGAAACGTAAGCTCCTTCGTGGAAACTTTTTCTTCGATGTTCTCAGCGATTTAAGCAATATAGGCATCTACAGTCTCTTACGCTTTATTACGCTTCCAAATGGTTCAATGAATAGGGAGTTTATCTCAGGATTCATGTGGTATCACAAAGGACCAACTCTGGTCTAAGTGTGCCAGCAACAACGCTGATAGCCATTTCAACCTTACCTTACCCAAACGACAGTTTCCATCCATTGCTATTTATTCCATAACTATGCGCGCACTCAAGGTGTTATGGTTACCCATAAACTGCTTGAACACAGTGCGATTAGACAGGAGATACCTTCGCACATTTGATTTAAATGTTTGAATATAGCAATGGGAGTGAAAAATTTGCGCGGGTAAATAATTTCACATTCATGTGATAAATGAAGAAGAAATCCCTAATCTTGACAGTAATCCCGAAGTTGGGTTCGAGGGTAATCTGATGAGCATTTCTTGAAAGCGCGAGTGTTACGGTTGAATATTTTAAGCGGAGGAATGCAACTGGGTATTTAATAAGAAAATTGTCTATAAAAATAGCGATAAAACAATGACAGGCATGAAACACTGCGACGGTGTTCAAGAGATTCAATTGTTTCAGTTATTGGTATATCACCTATAATTGTTAGAGCTATTTTTTGTATTCGGTCCAAGAGACTAAAGTAAGTTATGGGAGAGCGTGCCCATATATGACAGTTGTACTCAAGCTTTGTACGAATGTACGCTTTATAGATTACAGTCAGATCAGAAGGGGAAAAACATTTCTTGCATCATCTCAGAAAACCCAAACACCTTGCAGCGTTTTTGGCAACATCGAATATGTGGTCATTCCACAAAACGTGGTCGGTGATGCACATACCAAGAACTGAAAGTTGTTCGGCTTACTCGATGCAAACACCTTTTATGGACAACGGCATTGGGAGAGGGTTCCGCTTTAACGACAGCACTGGGTTTTTGAAGCATTAAATTCTACGCGGTTTTTTACTCACCATTTGACAATGCTGTCGATATCAGAATTTATAGAGCTTATCATACGCTGCCGTTTAGGTTCCACATCAGAGGAGCATGGTGTGAATCTAAAAACGAATATGAAAAGCTCAGGGTAGGAGGGCAGCAAAACAATATATTGGATTAGAAGTTTAAGACAAGGGATCATTACTGAAAATGAGAAACAGAGTTGGAGAAAGAACGGAGACATGGGTCATACCAGCAAGTATTTTAAAAAATTTAGACTAAAACGGTCCAATACAACTTGTATTAAGCGATCCGAAAGGTAATTTCTAATCTAACGAAAAAATGATTCATCGATACCAAATACACACTTTTTCGATAAGAGAGGTTGATGCTAAACTCTATCAAATGCTCTTGAAATATCAAGTGCAATAAACTTACTTTGTCCAAAACGATGTAAAGATTTGTGCCACTGTTCCATGAGATTTGCCATCTGATCACAAGTAGACCTATTGCTACGAAAGCCATACTGCCGCACATTAAGGAGCACTCGTTACAGCGTCCGTAAAATAGAATTCGGCACCACCTCTCCAAGATCTGTCTGTGAGGATTTAAGCTTCTTGGAAGATGATGCTATTAATTTTTATACTGAGGATCAAAAACTGATGACGTGATTGGTGGGGGTGTGTATTCAAACAGACTAAGATTAAGTCTCTCTTTCCGTCTGCCTAATCATTGTAGAGTGTTCCAGGAAATTATGACAATTAAGGAAGTCCTCTCCTGGCTCAAAGAAAACGTGATATCAACTACTGATATCCGTATTTTCTCAGAGTCAGGCGGCTATTACATTTTTTTTTTAATTTAGCTATATGCTTGTAAGACCTAAAGTCTTTTAAATGCAATCTGAATTGCACGGCACTAGTTTGGCACAGTGGATTTAAGAACCAGGTATTGACTGTCTCATTTTAACCCATGGGCGGCATCCAATTAAAATTGTAGGTACAGAACAGAATGCGCCTAGCGTGGGGATTGAACCCACACGTCTAAGTAAGCAATCAAGCACTTTATCCACTGCGTCATTGCAACCCACAAATCTGTGGTATCGTCCTATAAAACTTCCATAATTGCCCTCAACTGCAGTTCATCTCTCATGGAGTAGGCGCAGCAGTTCAATATTAACCTATGTTCGGTGCCAAGGCACAGTGACATTCCAGGGAATTGTAAGGCTGATTAACTTGCAAAATATGGAACGATACTGCCTCTATTACCTGAGAAGTTAAATTTAGTTATACCCATCGCTACATGTAAGTTAATGCTGAAAGAAGCTGCTATAGAAAGGACAAATCGAAGATTGAGAAATACAACAACCTGTCTGACGACAAAACAGTTCTGTTTTATAGATAGATTTTTGGAATCTATTCCTCATCTTCTCTCAAATACACGCTTTTTCGATAAGAGAGGTTGATGCTAAACTCTATCAATTGCTTTTGAAATATCAGGTGCAATGAACTTAATTTGTCCAAAACGATGTAAACATTTGTGCCACTGTTCCATGAGATTTGCCATCTGATCACAAGTAAATCTATTGACACGAAAGCCATATTGCCGGACATTAAGGGGCACTCGTTCTTCAGGAGATATCTTCGCACATTTGTTTTAAATGTTTGAATTTAGCAATAATGCATAGCAAAATGTTTGCAAATACTTGTCTCGCAGAGATAGACTTCAGGACATTTCTATTGAAAAGCTTCCAGTCCGCTTTGTCAGTTTGAAATTCAAAATTTCATTACACTATCTTGCGGATCTAATGATATGGTTGTTACGATCGGGAAGTATTTACTTCTCGGTATTATTAATCCGCAAAATTAAAGTGTCGTGTTGTTCATTGAATGATTTTGGAAGCATTTTATTTTTTTTTTATCAACATCAAGTTCTATAAGTTTGAAAGTACTGTTAATCTCCGATTTTAATTGCGACACAATTGTTTTAGAGAGCGAATCAATCTAAGTCTCAATTTGGCTAAGACGAACCTCAATTTTGTTCCACAATTTTGTTGAAGCAGAATTTGTGACAGGGGAACTGGTATAAAAGTTTGGACTGCAATAACCCTTCTTCGCCGACCTTTGCTTTCGTTGCTGTTCACTTGACGACAATTGAAGTTAATTTGTATTCTTAATTTCACAGAAATTAAAATACAAAATATTTAAAACGTTTTTTAAAATGCTTGGAATTAAATGTTCAATATAAACGTATGAAAAGTAAGTATATTTGAACTTTAATTAACTTTAGTAATAGTTTAATTGTTTATTAAGATTGACTTACAAGAAATTAAATCACTTTTCGCGGAGCTATATTTTATTCTACCTTCTTCTGTACATGGCAAGTTTCTCACTGGCTTTATATTTGGTAATCAGACAGGTTCTTAACTATGGCATAACAATATGGTGGACCGAACTCGTGAACTCGTGCGGATCACTTCCAAGTTACATTGATTACAGCGTCCGTAAAATAGAATTCGGCACCACCTCTCCAAGATCTGTCTGTGAGGATTTAAGCTTCTTGGAAGATGATGCTATTAATTTTTATACTGAGGATCAAAAACTGATGACGTGATTGGTGGGGGTGTGTATTCAAACAGACTAAAATTAAGTCTCTCTTTCCGTCTGCCTAATCATTGTTGCGAGTTCCAAGAAATTATGGCAATTAAGGAAGTCCCCTCCTGGTTCAAAGAAAACGTGATATCAACTACTGATATCCGTATTTTCTCAGATAATCAGTCGGCTATTATTTTTTTCTTTTAAAGTTAACTATATGCCTGTAAGACCTAAGGCCTTTTAAATGCAACCTGAATTGCACGGCACTAGTTTGGCACAGTGGATTTGAGAACCAGGTATTGACTGTTTCATTTTAACCCATGGGCGGCATCCAATTTAAATTGGAGGTACAGAAAAGTATGCGCCTAGCGTGGGGATCGAACCCACACGTCTAAGTAAGTAATCAACGATTTTTGGAATCTATTCCTCATCTTCTCTGTACATGCCCTGCTCTAACTCAGAAACGTAAGCTCCTTCGTGGAAACTTTTTCTTCGATGTTCTCAGCGATTTAAGCAATATAGGCATCTACAGTCTCTTACGCTTTATTACGCTTCCAAATGGTTCAATGAATAGGGAGTTTATCTCAGGATTCATGTGGTATCACAAAGGACCAACTCTGGTCTAAGTGTGCCAGCAACAACGCTGATAGCCATTTCAACCTTACCTTACCCAAACGACAGTTTCGATCCATTGCTATTTATTCCATAACTATGCGCGCACTCAAGGTGTTATGGCTACCCATAAACTGCTTGAACACAGTGCGATTAGACAGAAGATACCTTCGCACATTTGATTTAAATGTTTGAATATAGCAATGGGAGTGAAAAATTTGCGCGGGTAAATAATTTCACATTCATGTGATAAATGAAGAAGAAATCCCTAATCTTGACAGTAATCCCGAAGTTGGGTTCGAGGGTAATCTGATGAGCATTTCTTGAAAGCGCGAGTGTTACGGTTGAATATTTTAAGCGGAGGAATGCAACTGGGTATTTAATAAGAAAATTGTCTATAAAAATAGCGATAAAACAATGACAGGCATGAAACACTGCGACGGTGTTCAAGAGATTCAATTGTTTCAGTTGTTGGTATATCACCTATAATTGTTAGAGCTATTTTTTGTATTCGGTCCAAGTGACTAAAGTAAGTTATGGGAGAGCGTGCCCATATATGACAGTTGTACTCAAGCTTTGGACGAATGTACGCTTTATAGATTACAGTCAGATCAGAAGGGGAAAAACATTTCTTGCATCATCTCAGAAAACCCAAACACCTTGCAGCGTTTTTGGCAACATCGAATATGTGGTCATTCCACAAAACGTGGTCGGTGATGCACATACCAAGAACTGAAAGTTGTTCGGCTTACTCGATGCAAACATCTTTTATGGACAACGGCATTGGGGGAGGGTTCCGCTTTAACGACAGCACTGGGTTTTTGAAGCATTAAATTCTACGCGGTTTTTTACTCACCATTTGACAATGCTGTCGATATCAGAATTTATAGAGCTTATCATACGCTGCCGTTTAGGTTCCACATCAGAGGAGCATGGTGTGAATCTAAAAACGAATATGAAAAGCTCAGGGTAGGAGGGCAGCAAAACAATATATTGGATTAGAAGTTTAAGACAAGGGATCATTACTGAAAATGAGAAACAGAGTTGGAGAAAGAACGGACAATGGGTCATACCAGCAAGTATTTTAAAAATTTTAGACTAAAACGGTCCAATACAACTTCTATTAAGCGATCCGAAAGGTAATTTCTAATCTAACGAAAAATTGATTCATCGATACCAAATACACACTTTTTCGATAAGAGAGGTTGATGCTAAACTCTATCAAATGCTCTTGAAATATCAAGTGCAATAAACTTACTTTGTCCAAAACGTTGTAAAGATTTGTGCCACTGTTCCATGAGATTTGCCATCTGATCACAAGTAGACCTATTGCTACGAAAGCCATACTGCCGCACATTAAGGAGCACTCGTTCTTCAGGAGACAGGAGATACCTTCGCACATTTGTTTTAAATGTTTGAATATAGCAGTGATGAGATAGACTTCAGGACATTTCTATTGAAAAGCTTTCAGTCCGCTTTGTCAGTTTGAAATTTTGGTCAAAATTAATGACACTATCTTGTGGACCTAGTGATATGGTTTTTACGATCGGGAAGTATTTACTTCCCTATAAATCTGAGAGGACTTCCCAATTTGTTATTGAGTATAAATGAGGAGAAATTAGTTTTGAAAAATGGGTAGGCGTGCCATTATTAAGCAGTATAAAGCTTGAATTTGTTAAAATGTTTTCCAATATTTTACGTCTAGTGTTACTGCAAGGGGAGCCCCAGAAAGGACTCCAACTTTTAAAGTCGCCAGTTAGCAATACTGGTGTTTGAAAGCCATTGGCAATGTTCCCTAACTCGAAGGCAGAGAATGTTTGGTCATGGGAATACAAATGTTTGTAATTGTTATTTTTGTTTTTAATTCAAGTACAACAACTATTGTAAATAAATTAGAGTTTATTTGTATTTGTCTGTGGTGGAGTGGTTTATCTATTAGAAGTCCAGTCCCCTGATTAGCCGTGGAATTGGCTGGGAGATTATAAAAATATTGGTTATATTGTTTTGATGAGTACTTTGTGAGTTTTATTGGGTCTGGATTAAATAGTATTAAGGTTTCTTGAACTGAAATGATTGATATTTTTATCCTTTATTAATAAGTGCACCTCGTGGTGAACACAATATATACAGAAGAGATCGTTATGATAAAAGTGAGTCCCAAGGTGAAGGCGTGCTTTTATCCGTGAGTTCTAAGCTCATAAGCTTTCAAATATCTATTTAATGAAAATATTGAACAAATCTGTGTTAAAATAGAATTGCCTTTTGCATAAATTAATTTATTTATCTTTGTTTCGTATATACGCCTGGGATTAATATAACTATTTATTATTTACATATACAAAATATAGAAAAAAGTGTTTGATGTACTTGAAAAAATTCATATATTGTTGTATTAGGAGATCTTAATATTTCGCATATAAATCGATTTAGTATTTTTAAGTAATGACTTAGAAGCTGTGGTTAATGAACAAATTGAACCTATTCTTAATAATTCTGTAGGTACACCATCAGGCTTTAGAGATTCAGCAAATTGGTTTTTATATCTTGATAAACTAATTTTAATTAAAATGAAATCATAGATGAATACGATTATGTAAAGGCCGATTATGTTGCTTTAAACACTTTCTCTCTAGAGGTGGACTGGAATAATTTGTTTGTATCCAACGATCTAAAATTATGATTGGTTAACCATCGACAAAATTTAAGAAGCTAAGGTTGGATTAGTTCCTCATAAAAGGAAAAGGGATAATAGCAGACCAGTTTGGTTTAATAAAGGGCTTTGTAATCACAAAAGCAAAATAACTAAGGTTTGTGTCAGAACAATATCGATCCAATAAAGCTTATAAGGACGAGTTGAAACAGCTTCGACAGGAATACGCAACCTTAAAAAAATTGTGTATGGCCAATACTTATGCGGCTTGGAATCTTAAATTAAAGTCAACGCCGCAAAAGCTTTTTGGTCATCCCTTTACGGAAAAAGATAATCATTTAGATTTTATTTCATACAAATTGCAAAAGTTTAGTGCATCATTCATTTTCTAAACATGGCTTACGCCGTCTGTCAGTTGACAATTATTAATACTTAATTAATTAATTTTGTTTAATAAACAAAATTAAAAACATAAAATTAAAAAAGTTCTTCTACGATTCGTTTTCTGTAGTTAAGTGCTAGCTTGGTGTAGTTGTAAAAGGATTCTCAGTCTAAAACTCGTTTTGAAACATCTATGACTTCCTCTTCACTGAGGTAGTTTTTTCCAAGTGTACTCTTTCTGGTTTCCACCAAAAAGGACATCTTCCCACGATATGTAATACGTTTTCGCGTTCTCTAGTGTTACATAATCCACACATTTCTTCCAAATCACTCCTATGACGAACATAGTTCAGGGGAAGTATCGCCCCTCTTGCTTTTAAAACCAGTGACATGAGATCGGGTGGATACTCGGCCCTGAAGTAGTTATTTCGTAACACGTTATAGTTTAGAGTTGCATATATATCTCTGTGTAATGAACTTCTGGCTTTCATAGTATAATCCTCTCTCTTTCTTTCGTCCACTAACGATATGAGGCTATAGAGTTCGCTTTTCCACGTTTCCATCCTATCGCTTCGGAGTAATAGTGGATGTCAACAGTACCCTGCTAGATCTCTCCATGACTCGAACAATGATAGTTGTTTTTGAATCACAAGCATCGTAATTTTCTTGAGTAGTCTCCTATCATCCATTGCTATAGTCTTTAAAATATATTCTATCTGTATTTTCAGAGTTGAAATAATAAAGATGGTAGACCTGTCTCTAGCATTAGTATGTGATTCGCAGTACTAATGGGTAGTTTCAAGCTTCTTTTTAAGAAATAGAGCAGAAGCTGCTCAACTTCAGCGAACTTCTTATGGCCCCAAACTTGAGCTAAATAACACATGATCCCTTTGGCTGTGGTTTCAATAATACGATATTTGGATTCGCAGTGAAAATCTTTACAGTGAACCACAGTCCTCCATATTGCGTTTAATGCGTGCTTCGACTTGGCCAACTTATCAATCATATGATTTTGCCAGTTCAGGTTTCTCGATATCCGCATACCAAGATAGTTGTGTTTATTAACGACTTCGATGTTTTGAGCTCCAAATTTCCAGGTTTCACTGCGGCCGTTTCGGCCGCCTCCTCTACGAAAAATCATGACTTTAGACTTCTCTAGGTTCACCTGGAGCCTCCATTTCCTGCAGTACTCGAACAATCTATTGATCATCAATTGGATATTACCTGGCGACTCAGCTAGCATCACAATATCATCGGCGAACATTAATACCTTGATTAAAAGATCCGCTGAAACACGCGCTCTACCCAGCAATACCTCTTCTAAGACATCTATAAATAGAGCAAATATTAAAGGACTCCGATTACATCCTTGCCTCATTCCTATTTCCTCTTCGAATTGTTCGGATTGTTTGGATCAAAAAGCGACTGCAGAAGTTGTTGAGTTATAGAGGTTTTCCAAAACGTTCAAAAACTTTGACGATACTCCTTTGTTACGTAGCTTCAGCATAAGTGCTTTCCTGTGTATGGTATCGAATGCCGCCTCGAAGTCGATGAAAAAACAGTACAGTTTTCTTTTAGATTTTATAAAGATTTCAGCTATATTGGTAAGCGAATAGATTTGATCTATGGTCGAATAATTCTTGTTATTGTTATGAACCCAATCATAAAGCCGTTTGCAAAGAAGTTTCGTAAAAATTTTCATAGATGAATTCAACCATGATATTCCTCTGTAGTTGGCAGCATCTTCCTTGTCACCTTTTTTTAAAAATTGGGCAAATGATGGCTTCTTTGAAATAGAACGGTAAATAAGCTGAATCGTGTGCGTGGTTTAAAGCTTTTGTTAGAGTTACTATAAAAATAGAAGTGTCTATTTTATAGAACTCTTGAGGTATACCATTCGATCCTGGAGACTTGTTGTTTTTTAGCTCTTTCAATACAAGATGAACATCTGCACAGGAAAAAGGTGCATCCAACTCTTCGCTTTCATAAAAAGGTTTGGCAAATTGTAATGTGGAAGAGAAATTGTCTTTTGTTAACATTTTGAAGTGTTTTGCAAAGTCTTCGATTTCAATGGGTGAAATAACTTGATTGTTACGCTTTTTACTAATTTTTCTAACTACTGTCTAAGACTCAGCAGCATTTCTGCAGTATGCAAGGTCTTGAGCAAGTTTTCTTCAGTAGGTTTGGCGTTTATAGCTTCGTAGCTTTTTTTTTATTTGTTAACTGCATGATGTTGCGCTTTAAAAAAGATATTCTCTGGAAAACTTCTTAGTAATTGTAGCCAAGCAAAAGATTTTCCACGAGCTACCATACAATCATTATCAAACCATTTTTCGTGGTAGTGGATAAGATTGTTGTTTACTTCACATTGCACCGGTATTGAGTTAAGAACAATATTGCCCACCTCCGATAAGCTAAGACAAAATGTTGAAGATGATGTCGCTTGAAGGAGAAGACTATTTTTCAAACAATGTGAGTACCTTTCAGCAAAAACATTTTTCCACCTGAATTTTACCGGAGTTACTGAGTCTTCTGGTTGCCACTGGTTTCTGTTTAGGTTGATTTGTTAGCTAGATTGGGAGGTGATCGGAATGTATTTCTTTTATGACTTCAAAATCGTCCATCATAGCACTCCAGTCTCCAGACGCCATTGCGTCGTCGATTACTGAGCTTACTTGTTGTCCTATAAAAGTAAAGTCACCAAATTTGTCTCCTTCCGCAGAACCATTGCAGACACTCAATCCAAAGGAATTACATAGATCGATAACTTTTTTACCTTCTCTTTTAATTGTAGTATCTTTTGAACTCCGATTCCTATTTTCTATAAGCTTACTTGCACTTTCTAGCGCTCCGGTTCGGGCATTGAAATCTCCAATAAGCATTAAATTGTTAATGTCCATATCAAATAAAATGTCTCCAATCTTAGTGAAGTCACTTTCCCAGCTGTTGCAGTTAAAGTATATAGGGGTGAGATTAAGATAGGATCGATCAGTTTTAATTTCAATGAAATTTGTGCCTCCTAGTCCTCCACTAGCCCTTCCTTTTCGATCAGTTGACAATTATTAATACTTAATTAATTAATTTTGTTTAATATACAAAATTGAAACATAAAATTAAAAAAGTTCTTCCAAGATTCGTTTTCTGTAGGTAAGTGCTAGCTTGGTGTAGTTGTAAAGGCATTCTCAGTCTAAAACTCCGCTTAAAACATCTATGACTTCCTCTTCACTGAGATAGGTTGTTGTGAGCAAGAGGAGGGGAAAGATTCGGAGAGAGTAGGACAGGACCAAAGGAATGGATCGGAAAATAGGATAGGAAGTGTTTGGAACGGAAGGAAAAGAACGTTAAGTTCCGAGGGACGTGGCCTGCTTGCTTATGCACGGCATTAGCTCGTCGGACGGGGGGGATCTTGCCCCCGGAAACCTAACCTCACCAACAACAAATACATAAATCAGGCCGAAAACAAAAAAACTATAAACAGTGGACGGACTATCACCACTCCAAGGGCACTGCTGGTGTTGTTGCAGTGTGGCCTATACCCTCCCAACCTGGAAATCCGCGGCCATGTTTGGATTTCCCCAAATAAGTTGATTACCTGCTCCCGATCATACCATCTTCACCGTCGTAATTTGCCCGCCATCCGCACCCCCTGAAAAATCACCTCAATAAATCATGTTTCGATTTATCGAAACAGTAAAAAAATCAATTTTTCATAAAAAAGGCGTTTAATTTCGACACCAAAACATTTACAATCATATCTTCAAAAAAAAACAAATCGTAAGTAAGATTTAACTCGCGTAGCTAAACTAAGAACAACAAAAAAAAACTCACAAAAATAAACTTTCAAAACCGTGATTTGGATAGTTTTCCCGTTCACCAAAAAAACTAGCGTTTTGCCCTTTTTGGCCCTTTACTATTTTTGTCGAGGTTCGAGTTAATTCTATCTTACCCCAATAGAGCTCTCTGGAGGTAAATATCAAACAAAAAAAAAACGAGACAATCCTAAACGGATCACTCAACCTAACCCGATCCGCTCTAGGGAAAAACCTCCTATCACTTACAAATGTAAATTAATTAAAAAAAAAAACAGAAAACGTTTAGCTTTAAATTCGAATAAGGTCAATAATTCAAGATATTAATTTAATTTGACTAAAAAAACTAAAAAAAACTTATGGTTAACCCAAAAAAAAATAGTTAAATTTTGTACTATTATAGTAATGTATAGATGTATATATTATATGCATGAAAATGTTTAGCTTAAAATAAATGGAAAGATCTTACTTATGGCGTTTTATTTTTTTTTGTATTTTAAAAAAAATTCCTTTGTTTCGTTTCAGGAATTACGAGCAGCAGAGACAATCCGGTGCGCTAGATTACCAATACGTTCTAACCGCTTGTGAAAAAAAATGTCTGCAAATGAGGCGAGTAGAACAACTCGATCGTCTTAAAAATCCGAATAAAATCACGAGGCGGCCCAGCGCTCCGCTGGCAACCTGGTACCGCCAATAAAGCTTAAGCTGATTTGTCCACAAACTGTTTTCGTTTCTTGATTTTTTTTTGGGTTTTTATTTTTATCATCCAAAAATATAAATTACATTATTTTACAAATAAAAGCCATGGGTGAACTTTTATCATGGGTTTTGTTTTTACTTTGTTTTAAATTTAAGTGTGAAACTAAAAATATAAACACTTTTTATCTTTTTCTCAGCAAACACAATTGTGGTTTTAACGATTTGTTTGTATATTTATTTATTTGTTGATTTTTTTTATTTAAATTTTTTTTTTTGAAAAAATAAACTTTAGATAATTTTCACATTGGTGTGTGAGTTTTTTTTAATTGTTTGTTTAATGGGAGTGTTTTTTTTTTTTTTTTTTTTATTAATTCACTAAAAGATTTTTGTTTTTTTTTTTTGCTTTAAGAATTTTCCACAGTAAATTAGGAATAAATTAATGTTCTTTCACCAGCAACTCAATTCTCTCAATCCTTCGCCAAAAGCAAAAAAAAATTTGGATCGCACGATTATACCGTCCTGCAGTCCGTAAGCCAAAAAAAAACAACATTGTCTTCCGATACTTGCCGAATCAGTTACAGCACTTTGAACACGCCACTTTGTTTACCTTTTTACTTCACACACATAAAACTGATCATCCGATCAAACACCAGCTAAATGTATGGTATATGGAGTTGTGTGGGTATTAGTAAGCTTACTCTTACATATCCATTGACGTTTCACCAAATCTAAACCAATTTCCAGCTGTTCTCTATTGACTAGTTGAAAGTATAGATGGTGCTGGGTAACGTCCTAAGTATAGGGTGGCTCTAACAATTTTCCTCGGATTATTCCGAGACAAGTTACTGCAACATTCATTTGACATTAGAATTGACTTTTGACTACTTTCTGCCAACCTACCCTACTCCCCAATCCCAGATTCCAATCCAATAATCAAGTGAACGTGCTCACTTACAGCCTTGGAGTGGTCCTGACCATTGATGAGTCCCACCAATATAAAAAATTTCTAAAGCTATTTACGTTTGCCTGCAAGCTAATACTGTGGTGAAACTGATATTATGCATCTGTAGCATAAAACCGATATTTTTGCCTCTGTGGGTATACCTATTCGGCGGTTGGATTTCACCTCCATCAATGTATGGTCAAATTTACAAATACAACAAGGTAAGCGAATGAAGTTTGGATAGTGAACCGTCTGACTGTTCCCATCTTGGTAAGCTTCATCTGTGTTTTCTATGTTGTGTATGATCTGTGGCTGGATAATAAAAACAATAAACCACGAAAAAATGGACGCGCTTTATTTGGGTAAGTGAATCTTTTAATTTTATACTTTCGTATTTATTAAAAATATTTTTAGATTTTTTTATTTTCTGACGATACTGATGAATCTCCTCTTTCTTTTTCAGGTTTGTGTCGAATGCCGGCTGGGCGTACACCACAAAACTTTTTTTTCGTTGATTGAATGTAGGTAGTTCATTCAACAAAAAAAAGAAAATGGACGCATATATTGTCGTTCTCGGTGATGACTGTGGGGGGGCTTACCCACGATGGAAGCCGGGCAAGGAGCCCCAAAAACAAATTGGAGTTGAGGCCAAGTAAGTATAGCAAAAAAAAATTATTTTTTTTACAAGGCTTAATTTGTTAAGTGTTTGTACTTATCGTTGTTTTCCTTTCAGATCACTAATGCGGGCGTTCACTCACTTATCAGCTATATCATCTCGGTTACGAAGCTGTCCGAGTATATCTGTGAACAATTCAGATAGGTTAGCTGAAAGCCGTCGAGAAAAACCAGAACAAAACTCATACAAACTGAGGTTTGCAGTCAGCTGTTCCACAAGATTGTTCTCGGATAGCTAGTTATTCCAAAATTTTTTTTAAAGAAAACTCAAGATATCTTTCATGAAAGCCGCTGTTTTCTTTTTCATCAGAAGTGCTTTTGGACGTGCTACTACAACAGAAAGTTATTCCAGATTGCTGAGAGTGTGGGTGTTCATTCACTTATTAGATATGTTATCTCGGATACCAATCTATCCGAGTATATCTGTGAACGAATCAGATGGGTTATTTAGATGCCAACGGTAGGTATGTTTTTCTTTTTTCATTTTTAATTTGGTTTAACTGTTTAATTTTTCATTTTAGATTTCCACAGCACCGCGGAACACCCATCTCGGCCGTCAATACCTATTTCCCCCCCCCCTTAGGAGGTACCGCGGGAAATATATTTAAAGGTCATTGACCGCAGAAACTAAAGGACGCCCAGTTATTGTCGAAGGAGGATACGTGGGGAGTTACCCACGATGAAAGCCGGGCACAACAAAAAAACTTGTAAGTACTTTACACCAGTCAAGTATGTTTTCTGTTAATTGTTGGTTTAATTTCTTCTTCAGATAAGGGAATAATCAAGGAGAAGTTGGTATCAACGGCCGCCGTAGTATCGAGATCAACAATTCAACTAAATAATCATATGCAAACGATTTGTTTTGGGTGAGCGTTTTTGTATATAGAGATTATGTTCCCCGTAGCAAACAATAACAATTGTTCAAACGAATACATTTGCATGCAATAATGTTAATAGCTAATAAAAGAAAATCACAACACTTAATATTAAATATCACAGTTGACTAATTAACTAAATTATTTTGAAAATATCACAGATTATTTTTAAATCCTTTCGGATTGTTTATCACAGATTAGTTTTAAATCATTACGGATGGTATATCACAGATTAGTTTTAAATCATCTCGGATCATTTATCACAGATTAGTTTATTATTAAAATAGAATAGACATTAATAATTACTAAATAGTAATAGCTAATATAAATAAATAAATAATATGTTAAAATAGATATAGACATGCAATAAATAAACGAACATATAAGAAAATTTATTAAAAAAATGTTTGACTAGACACAGCTTCAGGTACTTGTGACGAAATAAAAATGAGTGCTTTGACAACAGGTACCTAGTGACGTAATTTTGTCCATGGTTAGCCAATAAGGTCAATCACAAGACAATGAAATTGAACTTAATTGAATTGAAATAACTCTATAAAAGAAGTAATTTATTAGGTATTAAGTGAACATAAATAAAACAACACATTTACTGACAGGTTAATACATTTAAAAGTGATTTGTTCATGAAGGTTCGCCGCGAAGACAAGGAATATTAACATTTTGTTTATGAGGAAGAAATCTCAGTGCACATCGGTTGTCCTTGTCATTAATGACTCGGTCTTATAGCGAACTTGTTTATCGGTTTTCAAGTATTTTGGAAGAACCTTTCGCCAGATCACCAAGATCATTTTCCCCCGATTAGGGTACGGTTTAAGTATTTGAACAAGGTGGATTGTTTCAAAAGACAATCTTTACACAGGGACATTAAACATGAAGTTCACGTCCATATAACTAATGTTGTGCATAAAAAAAAAGTTGGGTTAAACTGGAAGAGTTTCATTCTTACTTGGGTGGTAAAGCCTCAATAGGAAGTTATTTTATTGCTTTAGGTCTTTTGCATGAAATATACCAATTTTCTTACCGGATAAATTCTCCAGTTCATACATGTTTCGCCCAATTTGTTTAACTACTCGACACTTAACATACTTAGGACATAATTTGGCGGACAAGTTTTTAGACGAATCACTCAAAATGAAGTTTCGTCGGTAGACTTCCTGACCGGACGGGTAACGGACGTTTCGTGTGCGAATATTATACGTTTTTGCGGATTTTTCATTGGATTTCAGAATATTTTCTCGAATTCTTTTCCGTATGCACTCCAATCGATCACGCCGCGGAAGAATCAACAACTCACTGTCCTCGACCGCGTCATAACTGCTACCGTGCGTTATCATGTTCGTACCGAACAACGCGAAATATGGAGATACGCCGGTAGAGTTATGAGCAGCACTTCTCAAAGCACAAGCAATGTCGCTTAAATGGTAATCCCAATCTCGTTGATCGGTTTTGAGATAAGACCGAATTGCTGCTAACAATGTGCGGTTAACCCTTTCCGACGCGTTCGATTGGGGCGCATAGTTCGCTGTTCTAAAATGTCGAATCCCATATTTTTGCAAGAGGTTTTGAAATTCCTTTGCTAGAAATTGCTTTACATTATCCGTATGGATTATAAGCGGGACGCCAAACATATTAAAAACCTCTTGCTGCAAAAATTTTATCACACTCATTGTGTTAGCGCTTTTCAACGCTTTTAAAAAAACAAACTTGGATAAATGATCCAGTACCACTAACACGTACGCATTGTTTGACTTTGACCTGGGATAAGGACCTAAAAAGTCTATGTACAATTTTTCAAACGGACGAACAGAACAGTAAGAATGGACAATAGGGGTACGAGACACTTGGTTTGACGATTTACTTTCTTTACACACAGAACAATTAGAGATATTTTCGCGAACTTGTACCGTCATATTCGGCCAGTGAAAATGTTGACATATTCGGTTTAGCGTTTTGGCTATTCCTCCGTGGGCTACTTTGGGGGGATGGTGTGCTTTATTTATAATATCTTCGGTTAGACCCGAAGGTACCCACAAAAGCCACGTATGCTCTTGCGTAGGTTCATCACCTGTCTTTCTAAAGGCGCGCTTATACACAAATCCATCTTCGATCTTTAGATCAGGGAGTTCCTCTGAGTGATCTTTAATAGTTCTGATCAAACTCTTGTATTCTTCGGACTGGAATTCAGGGGATTCTAAGTCGATGAGGGGAGCTACGTCTTCTATGGCCAGAGTATCTACGTGCACCCGAGAAAGAGTGTCCGGTACGACATTTAGGCTGCCTTTCCGATGCTGTATGTCGAAGGCATAAGACTGCAGTAGCAAACTCCATCTGGCCAATTTGCCACTCAGATCTTTCATTGACATGAGCCAGCGTAGACTGGAGTGATCCGTAATGACTGTGAAGTCCATGCCCTCGACATACGGCCTGAACTTTTGCACCGCCATCACCGCAGCCATGCACTCCTTCTCGGTTACACTGTAGTTTCTCTGGCTTTTATTAAATTTTTGAGAGAAAAATGAAATGGGTATCTCCTCGTCCTCATCGTTCTTTTGGAATAACACTGCACCGATTCCCGCATCCGACGCATCACATTGGATGTAAAAACGTTTTGAAAAATCCGGATGCGATAGAACCGGTGCCGTGGTTAATGTCTGCTTTAACTCCTCGAATGCTCTTAGTGCGTCGTCGGTCATTGTGAATTTTTCGCTCTTTTTCTTCAGCAGGTCAGTCAAAGGTGCAGTCAGGCTCGAGAAGTCCTTGATGAATTTCCTATACCACCCTGCTAAACCAAGCAGCCTTCGAACCTGCTTCGTAGATTTGGGGATAGGGAAATTTACAATGGCCTCCACCTTAGCCGGATCAGTCTTAAGCTTCCCACCGCCAACTATGAAACCTAGATATTTAAGCTCTTTGAAGCAAAACTTCGATTTTTTCATGTTGACAGTGAGATTGGCCAAGCGTAAGCAGTCGGCTACTTCGCTCAGCAGGGCGATATGTGTTTCAAAATCTGGTGCCATGATGAGGAGATCGTCAAGGTACACAAAGACACGATCCCTAAGTCGTGCAGGAATTACCTTGTCCATTAACTGGCACAACCTTTGAGCTGCATTACACAACCCAAAGGGCATGACAGTGAATTGGTACAAGGGTCTTCCCGGTACCGCAAAGGCAGTCTTTTCCCTACTCTGTCTCTCCAGCGGTATCTGCCAAAATGCCTCCTTCAAATCGATACTACTTATGAAGTAGGTATCTGGTAACCGGCTGAGGAGCCCCTCAATATGCGGAAGCGGATTTGCATTTTTTTTTGTCAGTGAATTCACCTTGCGGGAATCCAGGCAAAGTCGATTCTTGCCTGGTTTCCGCAAGAGAACCACCGGCGAGCACCACGGGCTCTCGCTCTCCTCAATAACGCCGAGGCTCAACATCCGGTCCAATTCTTCGTATAAAATGGCTTGCACCGCTGGGGACACAGGGTAGTGACGCTGTTTCACAGGGAGCGCATCTCCCGTATCAATGACGTGCTCCATAAGTGCCGTCTTTCCCAGACCATCTCGGTCGAAACACAGAAATTTATGCCTGACTGCATCTAGTCTGGCCTGCTGATCGGTAGACAATTGGTGAGCACTTACAAGTTCTGACTCGTCCGTCACCGAAATCGAACAGATTAAGTTCGGTGCTAGCTGGAATACCTTCCAAAAGTCTACACCTAGGTAGATCTCTTGGTCTAAATTCGGAACTAAATAGAATGTAAGCACCTCTATCCTACCCTGGTAGTTTACAGGAGTCCTAACTCTGCCCACAATCGCCTGATTCTTGCCGTCGGCCGTTTTAACCCCCGAAGTATATTTTGTGACCGGAAGTTCTAATTGTGTCATCAGTTGTAAACAGTTTTTGCCTAGGATGCTTACACTGGCTCCACTATCAAGCAATCCTAACATTTCCCTGTCACCTATTTTAATTTTTGCATAAGGCCTTGGATCAGTTGCTAAGTCTAAGACTGTGGACGAAATTCTATTCCTTGCTTGTTTTCTAGCTTGGAACCTAGATCTAGCTTTAATTATTTTTCTAGACACTACATAAAGTTCACTATTAAATATTTTCTTCCTTCTTTCATTATATTCTGCGATTCGTACGTGTAGGGGTTTCATATAAAATGGAGCTTTATTGGAATGGTTTTGCTCGGAGGATTTTATTTCGGGGTTCCTTTTTAAAATAATAATTTTTGTTCACCCTCTTCTTTAAGAGGGTTTTCAACCTCTTTCTTTAAGGGATTAACTGCAACATTAAAACTTAATTGGGGTTCGGATATGGAGTGGTACGCGAATCCCCCGGATTCTTCGCGTCCCCCGTCGTGTTTCCCGAATGACATCGAGCGCAATGGGGAGTTTTAACGCCTTCTAAGCCACACTTGTAACAAAACAAGTTGCGGACGTCGGACTCGCATTCAAAAAATGTATGGCCTTGCGTTTTGCAATTCCAACAAACTAACTTTGTCGTCTCTGGATATTTGCGAGGAGGATACTTTGGACGAGCTCCACCAAACTGACACGCTGCGAGATATTCGTCCGTAAGTTGACATCTATCGTCTAACTCTATTTCATTCGCCATGTATTTTACATAAGACCTAGCAGATTTGGGAACTTCTTTATCTCTTCGTGGAAAAGCTGTCTCTATATCTTTACAGACGTTCCTCAGTTGGTCTAAGGAGTAAATTGGTGTTGGATATACCAGAGTTAAAAATCTGTCGCTCAAGCTCTTCTTTAGGATCCTTACCAGCTCAACTTCTGGTATAGGAATATTAGCTGAGACTTGATCCTATTGATGGCTGCCAAGAAATCATCGATGCTCTCCGAGAAGCCTTGTTTCCGGTCCATGATCTCACGCATAATATCATAATCGGAGCGATTATTTTTGAACTGGCGCATGAGAGCTTCTCGTAGAGTTGGCCAGTCTGGTCTATGATGGTTTCTCTGAAATTGCCAGAACCAGTCGTGAGCGTTTCCGGCAAGTAAAAGATGGAAATCTCGCAAAATTTCCGCACACGGACAGTCGTACTGGCTCTGTAATGTCTCCAGACGAAAAACAAAATCTTCAACCGTCAGAGTTGTCGGTTGGCCTTCGAATTTAAGCCCCCACTTGTTGATTTTTATCGGGGCTTTAAACCCAGAAGCCAACAACGGAGGAGGATAGGCCGGTGGGTGGGCATACAAATTTGGAGGATGAGATGGAACTGCCGAGTATCGGGCCGGACCTTGACGAGCGTCGTAGAAACCGTCCTGTTGACAGATTCTATCCTGGCTTCTCCGGTATGACTCTTGCGGCTTTCTACGTTGATCAGGATTCACAAACGCGCTTCTACTTGGATCCGGTTTTTTTTAATTGTTTGTTTAATGTGAGTGTTTTTTTTTTTTTTTTTTTTATTAATTCACTAAAAGATTTTTGTTTTTTTTTTTGCTTTAAGAATTTTCCACAGTAAATTAGGAATAAATTAATGTTCTTTCACCAGCAACTCAATTCTCTCAATCCTTCGCCAAAAGCAAAAAAAAATTTGGATCGCACGATTATACCGTCCTGCAGTCCGTAAGCCAAAAAAAAACAACATTGTCTTCCGATACTTGCCGAATCAGTTACAGCACTTTGAACACGCCACTTTGTTTACCTTTTTACTTCACACACATAAAACTGATCATTCGATCAAACACCCGCTAAATGTATGGTATATGGAGTTGTGTGGGTATTAGTAAGCTTACTCTTACATATCCATTGACGTTTCACCAAATCTAAACCAATTTCCAGCTGTTCTCTATTGACTAGTTGAAAGTATAGATGGTGCTGGGTAACGTCCTAAGTATAGGGTGGCTCTAACAATTTTCCTCGGATTATTCCGAGACAAGTTACTGCAACATTCATTTGACATTAGAATTGACTTTTGACTACTTTCTGCCAACCTACCCTACTCCCCAATCCCAGATTCCAATCCAATAATCAAGTGAACGTGCTCACTTACAGCCTTGGAGTGGTCCTAACCATTGATGAGTCCCACCAATATAAAAAATTTCTAAAGCTATTTACGTTTGCCTGCAAGCTAATACTGTGGTGAAACTGATATTATGCATCTGTAGCATAAAACCGATATTTTTGCCTCTGTGGGTATACCTATTCGGCGGTTGGATTTCACCTCCATCAATGTATGGTCAAATTTACAAATACAAGGTAAGCGAATGAAGTTTGGATAGTGAACCGTCTGACTGTTCCCAGCTTGGTAAGCTTCATCTGTGTTTTCTATGTTGTGTATGATCTGTGGCTGGATAATAAAAACAATAAACCACGAAAAAATGGACGCGCTTTATTTGGCTAAGTGAATCTTTTAATTTTATACTTTCGTATTTATTAAAAATATTTTTAGATTTTTTTATTTTCTGACGATACTGATGAATCTCCTCTTTCTTTTTCAGGTTTGTGTCGAATGCCGGCTGGGCGTACACCACAAGGTTTTTCCAAATGTAGTCTTTCTGGTTTCCACCAAAACAGGACATCTTCCCACGAAATTTAATTCGTTTTCGCGTTCTCTAGTGTTACATAATCCACACATCTCTTCCAAATCACTCCTATGCGGAACATAGTTCAGGGGAAGTATCGCCCCTCTTGCTTTAAAAACCAGTGACATGAGATCGGGTAGATACTCCGCCCTGAAGTAGTTATTTCGTAACAGGTTATAGTTTAGCCTTGCATATATATCCCTGTGTAATACATTTCTGGCTTTCATAATATAATTCTCTCTCTTTCTTTCGTCCACTAACGATATGAGGCTATAGAGTTCGCTTTTCCACGTTTCCATCCTATCGCTTCGGAGTAATAGTGGATGTCCATAGTTCTCTGCTAGATCTCTCCATGACTCGAACAATGATATTTGTTTTTGAATCACAAGCATCGTAATTTTCTTTGGTAGTCTCCTATCATCCATTGCTATAGTCCTTAAAATTTAGTCTTTTTGTATTTTCAGAGTTGAAATAATAAAGATGGTAGACCTGAATCTAGCATTAGTATGTGATTCGCAGTACTATTAGGTAGTTTCAAGCTTCTTTTTAAGAAATAGCGTAGAAGCTGCTCAACTTCAGCGAACTCCTTATGGCCCCAAACTTGAGCTGCATAACAAACGATCGCTTTGGCCGTGGTTCCAAGAATACGATATTTGGATTCGTAGTGAACATCTTTACAGTGAACCACAGTCATCCATGTTGCGTTTAATGCATGCTTCGATTTGGCCAACTTATCATATGATTTTGCCAGTTCAGGTTTCTAGATATCCGCATACCAAGATAATTGTATTCATTAACGACTTCGATGTTTTGAGCTCCAAATTTCCAGGATTCACTGCGGCCGTTTCCGCTACGAAAAATCATGACTTTAGACTTCTCTAGGTTCACCTGGAGCCTCCATTTCTTGCAGTACTCGAACAATCTATTGATCATCAATTGGATACTACCTGGCAACTCCGCTAGCATCACAATATCGAACATTAATACCTTGATTAAAAGATCCGCTGAAACACGCGCTCCACCCTGCAATACCTCTTCTAAGTCGTCTATAAATACAACAAATAATAAAGGACTTAGAATACACCCTTGCCTCATTCCTATTTCCACTTCGAATTGTTCGGATTGTTTGGATCCAAAAGCGACTGCAGAAGTTGTTGAGTTATAGAGGTTTTCCAAAAGGTTCAAGAACTTTGACGATACTCCTTTGTTACATAGCTTCAGCATAAGTGCTTTCCTGTGTATGGTATCGAATGCCGCCTCGAAGTCGATGAAAAAACCGTACAGTTTTCTTTTAGATTTTATAAGGATTTCAGCTATATTGGTAAGCGAATAGATTTGATCTATGGTCGAATATTTCTTGTTGTTGTTGTGAACCCAATCATAAAGCCATTTGCAAAGAAGTTTCGTAAAAATTTTCATAGATGAATTCAACAATGATATTCCTCTGTAGTTGGCAACATCTTCCTTGTCACGTTTCTTTACAAATTGGGCAAATGATGGCTTCTTTGAAATAGAACGGTAAATAAGCTGAATCTTGTGCGTGGTTTAAAGCTTTGTTAGAGTTACAATAAAAATAGAAGTGTCTATTTTATAGAACTCTTGAGGTATGCCATTCGATCCTGGAGACTTGTTGTTTTGGAGCTCTTTCAATACAAGTTGAACATCTGCACAGGAAAAAGGTGCATCCAACTCTTCGTTTTCATAAAATGTGTGTCTCCTATTCCTCCACTAGCTCTTCCTTTTCGGTAATTTTTAAGTGCTGGTATCCATTTTAGTTTGTATTCGACGAAACTTGATTCAAAATTTTGTGTATGCTGTTCAGTTACATGTGTTTCCATTAATATAATAAAATCATACTCATTTATAAATTGAATAAAATCTAAAACTTCAATATTATATTTTAAAACCTCCAATATTATAACTTATAATTTTAATTTTACTTAATTTAAAAATTTGACAGACGCCTTTTACCTAATTACAGTGGTTATAATTAGAATATGCTACTGTGTTAACACCAAGATCCGAAAGAGCAGAATTCGTTTTGTTTGCAGCCGAAATTGATGTTGATGTACCGCCGCCGCCAACTTCATTTGACATTTCTTGCCGATAGATGACATTGACGTTTTTGGCAATTGAATAATTTTGTAAAAGTTGTAAACAAACATTTTGAAAGAAATTCTCCCCAAGTTTATGTTTTCTTCCAATTTTTGCAGCCCATGCTCCTTATTTGTAACAAAAACTTGCGAAGTTCTGCGTTAAAAATACTCCTTCAATATCTTTAAATAACGGTCCCCATTGACAGTATGGGTTGAACCGTTTTCTTCAAAGAAGTATGGCCCGACAATACACCTTGATGAAACTGCGCACTACACAGTGACTCGTTCTGGTTGCAGTTCCGTCTCATGAAGCATTTTTGGATTAGATTCACTCCATATATGGCAATTTGGCTTGTTAACATTGCCGTTTAAGTGAAAATGGGCCTCATCACAATTTATCAATGTGTTGTTTTCTTCGGCCATTGCAATCATTTGTCGGCAAAATTCCAGGCGAATAGGCTAATCCTGAGGGTTTAACTTGCTTGTAATTTGGACTTTGTTCGGACACAAGTTTAAATCATTATAAAGTATCCGTTGTAACGTCGGCTAACTCCAATTTGGCCCGATAAGTTTCGAGTCGAAACACTTGGATTTGCCTGTATTACCGATGCAACAGCCACGATTGTATCCTGAACCCAAACATTGAGATCTCGATGATACGGTCTTCGTTCGATGCTTCCAGATTCGGCAAACATGTTCACCAGCCTCATATTGGTCCATCTACTCGCGGGAGTACCGCCAAACTCCAGCCTAAATTCCCTTTGGACGGAAAAGACGGACTCCAGAGAATGGTATCGCGGCACTATCCAAATCCTTTTTTCAGTATCCCAAGCATTCATTTTTATAAATCTAAATAGTAGCCTATAAAATGAATAATAATAATTTTTGTACCACGATTCGTGCGCCACCCTGTAGTCAAAATCTCGGTTTTCGGGAAAACAGCGCTTTAGCTTAAGCCGCCATTTTGAATTTATTGAAGATTTTATTATGGGCAATAACTTCGCCATTTTTGATTTCCGACAAAAATGATTCAGGTGAAACTTGTAGGAAATTTAATTTTCTACAACTTTGGTCTTAATATTTTTTTAATAAAAGTTAGTTCGAGAGATATTAATCAAAAACTGTTTTGGGGCTTGTGAACCCCTTCTGGGACTATGAAATAATAATTCGCACAATTGTCTCACATAGTTTGTTGGGGGTGACAGACCATAAGTAGTCCAAATATCGATTTTCGGGAATACTGTTGAAGCCAGGTGCGTTAACGGCTTCAATTTTCGAGGGGGTCACTAAAAAAATCTGTAAAATAAATTGAAAACGATGGGTAGGCAAAGTTTCAATTTGATTTAATTTTCAACACAGTCCAAAAAAACACTTTTTAATAATAAATAAAATACACGACTGGATCGTACGAACTTGCTGACCTGGTCTAGTTATCATTAGATAGGTTTAAGGCATATATGAAGGTAATATTACCTTGATTCTTAGTTTAATTAATTGTTGAATGAAGGATATGTGTAGGTGGCCAGGTAGCTGATGCATATAACTTTATAAATTAACTGTTATATACACAATATTCATGTGATTTTTATAGATACATATATATAAATGTATATATGTATTTAGTCAGTGCCGTACGCTAAAATTCGTATACTTAAATATAATTAGGTAGAAATAAATGGATGATACCTACACATACTAAAGAATCTTTAGATTGCTTAGTTGTGAAAGTTTGAGGTAAAAAAAGATGACATTTGAATTGTTAAATAAATATGAATATATCAAAAAAAATTAAAAATCGTTGGAGCTGTTTAAAAAAAATTGTTTTTTTATATCTAAAATTTTGAAAACATTTTTAGAAAAAAAATTGAAATGCCATTTTGAAGTAATTATCAACTTAGGGGAAAGGTGCGAACAGTGAGACACTTTTCTTTTAAATTGGTATACCTCTAAAAGTTTTTAAGCAATCTTAACCAAATTTGGAGTATATTTTAAGGCATATTTTGCAATATTGCTAAAAAAGATATTTTAATGAATCACAACAAACTGAAACTTAGAAAAAGTCGAACTGTATCACTGTTTGCTAGCAGTGCGTAGAGACAGTGTAATGCGGATAGTACATGAACGAAAAAACATTATACATTACATTACATTTTATACTACTCCGCAGATAAATCTACAAAGTAGGGACACTGAAGCACTGGCAACTAGACCATTGGCTTAAACTTTTTACATACATTAATACAAAAGAGAGAGAGACAGAGTTAGGAAGAACACTCAACAGAATAAAACACATGTCAACAGCACGTGGTTGGTTTCCGACGGTCCGCCATCGAAGTACTAACCACGCGCAACGATGCTTGATTTCGATGATCTATGGGAAGCGATTCTTGCATTGCTATGTACTTCGGTGCATTGAGTGCCCCTAGCGGAAAAAAATATAAAACGTTAAATAAGTGGGTAATTAGTATTTTGTTAAAGTAATTAAGTAACGTAAATATATTTCTTCAAAGAAAAGTAACAAAGAACAATAAACTAAAAAAATGTAAAAAAAAAACAAACATGTGTCACTGTTAGTTTTTTTGGAAATGTCTCAGTGTTCGCTTTTTGTCATTTTATTAAGGACAAAAATATTACAAAAATGACAAAGAATTCTAATATTTTTTTGTTTTATTATAACAGAACACTTATAAATCTTATATATGTATGGAACAAAAATTCTGTGTATTTACCTAATTATTTCCCGTTACCGTTCTAAATTTAAACACACTTCGAAGGATTTTTTTTATTGTTTAGTCGGTGTAGGTTAACGCGCAAGTGAAATTCGAGCGCATCAAAATAAAAACACGTCGATGGGAGATTAAACGTTTTTACCAATACTGGCATGCATGTAAATACATGCTTTCAGAACAGAGAAAAATGAATTGTCTCACTATCTTTACTGTAAGCAAAATTCCTTGTCTGGTTTTTGAAAACTCGATTTTTCCAAAAAAAATCATTTGTTTTTTAAAAATAGAAAAACCAATTAATAATTTTAGGGAGAAATGCATAAAAAAATAATTTAAATCCGTTCATCCAATATTGAGAAAGTGGAAAATATGAAAAGTGGGTCTATGGGAAGTACCGTTAAGTAATACGCATTGTAAAATATTTTTTTACTTAAAAGTGGACTGCACTCATTTAAGAACACGCAAATTTTTTTTTTATCAAAATTCTTGAGCCAATTTTGAGAAATTATTTTTTTTGTGAACTGTTTTTTTTTTAACATTTGCTACAACCTACCGTTGTGTTTTATTTTAGGAAAATAGATTTTTTACTATTCAAGAAAATGTAAAAAAAACTAACAAATACGAAGTTATGCATTGAGTGGTTTTAGAAATTTTGAGTTTTCAAAAAAAAAAAACGTACCTACTGCAACTACTTCCACGGGTGGTGGTGCGTAAAAGGGTTTTATATGAATAAAAAAAGATAACCAATTCTTCATTAAATTCGAAATGATGCCTAAAACTCTAGCAGTGTTTTCCCAAAATTCGATATTTACACTACTAATAGTACTAATGATCAACCCAACAAAATTTCATAGTCCCAGAAGGGGAACACAAGCCCCAACACAGTGTTTCGTTAATATATCGCGAACGATAACTTTTTTGAAAAAAAATACTAAGGGTAAAGTTGTAGAAAATTAAATTTCCTACAAGTTATTATTATTTTTGTCAGAAATCAAAAAGGGCGAAGTTATTAGCCAAAATAAAATGTTCATTAAATTCAAAATGGCGGCTGAAGCTCCACCGCGATTTTCCTGAAAAGCTTGTGGTTCTATTGGAAAGTTGCATGTAGTTATTGTGAATGTAGTAGGAATTATTTGTTTTTGTGGTCATTTTATTGAAATGTTTTTTCACCCAATCCAATGCGTTGCAAGAACCCTAACTTGCACCGCATTGGATTGGAGATATATTATGTAACCTTGGCCTTGCTAGGTTACATAATATATACTGATTTCGGCAGTGTGAACAAGTCAAAAGTTAATATCATTAATCCCGATGGTACATGCTTGCCATTATAATTTTTGTTAAACTTGTAGACTACCGACACACCTTGGGATTTCATTTCGGAAATTATTTCGGTTTCAGAGACATCAACTAAGCATGGTGCGAAAACCACGCCTTCGTTGAGTTAAGTTGATCATGCAATTTAACGTAGGGCACATGTTTGCAAGGGAATTAATGTGTAGAAAAGCTGCCGCAAATTGTTGCGATTTCACCAGGAGCAGTAAATTGCCATCGCGAAGTTGCGACACGTGCTCGAACTCTTTGCTGATGTTTTCATTATTTTGTTTCAATAAAAATGGGGTTTGTCTTTGTCTGTCGGAAAAATATTTAAAAATCTTGGGCTATTAAAGTTCGAAGTGGAAGGTAGTTTGCTATATTTATCCGAAAACGTGAAGGACCCTAATTTATGTTTTTTGATGGGTTTGTTAAATTTAGCAGTTCATCTCCCTCAAGAAGCGAAAATCGATTAACTTTTTTTGTCCCGTGAGCCATGATTATCAATTTAATCAAGTGGCACTAGTTTAAGCAATCGATGAAACACGACGTAAACTGAAGTGTGTGGGAAAGAAAGAACACAATCGGTATCAAACCGTTTAGGTGTTGTGTTACCGGTTAGGTTTGATAGCGCTAGGGGAAAGAGATACACTGGCAAATTGAGAACGATCTTATCGGTTCGAAAGTTAGTCGGTGACTGTGACTTTAAAAATATATTCAGCCGTTTCTATTAAGACTGTTTAGCATATGATTTGGTCGAACATAAAAGCAAGTACCTGCGATCCAGTCGTTCATTTTATTTTACTCGGATAGACGTCAAGGATAGCATCGTATCTCATCTTCAAATTGCCTCGAAAATAAAATGCACGATTGAATTGCACAAGCTTGCTCTTCCAGCTAACAACTTTAATCTCGCTAAATATTGACGATGCTAGTAGTAAGATTAGTCTAGTTATTCTATATACTATATACCTACCTACAAAGATTGAACCTAGGTATGTAAATATGTACCCATGCGAAGGATATAGGTGTGTAGGTATATATGTAGATGTAATATACATATTATTCATGTGATTTTTTAAAGATATGTGTATATGTACATACATATAAATATATGGGCGGCTACATAGTTATGTAGATATTCAGCGACGTACGCCAAAATGAGTAAAAATGAAATATATTAAGGTAGAAATAAATGGATGATACACATAATAAAATCTTTTTAGATTGCTTAGTTGATAAGGTTTGTGGGAAAAACCGAAGTCATTTGAATTGTTGGATAAATATGAATATATGTATCAAAAAAAAATCGTTGGAGTGGTATTTTTAAAAAAAATAATTAATAATTTTGTATTTATAAAATTTTAAAAACATTTTTAGAAAAAAATTGTTGAAGTTATTATTAATATATAGAAGAAAACGCAAACAATATGTTAATATGTACCCTGGTTATCCATTTTGCGGTTTCAAAAGTAAACGTAAATAAAACACATATAAAATATTTTTTTCATGATATTTCTTTTTTATTATAAAGTCTGAACGTTGACATTATGTGCGAAACACTACATCATTTAAATGACCACCAAGCGAATTGTTGCAAGCATCGATTCTTTTGATGTAATTTTCGACCACTTTTTGACACATATTGGGCGGTATCTCACCCATAACTTGACGAATGTTGGTTTTCAAGTGCTAAAGAGTTAAAGGTTTATCTGCATAAACACGGTCTTCCGCGTAGCCCCCACAAAAAAGTTGATATCGCCACGACGAGAAATTACGCGGCGAGGAAATGTCTCTTGCAATAAAGCCATATTCGCTCGAGTTGTGTGGCATGTGGGACCTTCTTGTTGAAACCACATATTCTCCAAGTCATATTCTTCAATAGCAGGTAATAAAGTCGATTATCATGTGACCATAACGCTCCGAATTTACGGTGACAGTCGTTCCATCGTCGTTTTCGAAGAAGTAAGGTCCAATCACACCCCAAACAGTGACTTTTTGTGGATGTATGTAATGAGGATTCTTAGAACCCCAAATACGACAATTTTGTTTATTAACATACCCACCAAGTGAGAAATGGGCTTCGTCGCTGAAGAAAATTTTGTTCGAAAAATCGCCGTCCACCGCCTGTAGTTCAAGCACCCATTCGACATATCTAAGACGTTGTGAATGGTCAGCTGGCTTCAGATGTTGTGTGAGCTGGACTTTATATGGACGAAGGTGTAGATTCAAATGCATATACGCCATAATGTGACGTAAGACAGTCCTAATTCATAGAACGTCGAGGAATCCACACATTCGGTCTTCGGCAACACTTTTACTTACAGCAGCAATATTTTCACGGGTACGAGCGAAACGGTGATGCACAGGCATTACAATATCTGTAACCAATCCAGTCTCTTCAAACTTATTCACAAATTGCTTACGTAGTTGGACGATTATGTAAACCCTAATCTCCTCTTAAAGCACGATATGTGGCTGTGGCAGAATCACCATTTTTGTAGTAGGTTTTAACAAATTTTATGCATTGTGCGATAGGTAAGCGATCCATTTTCGTAAATGTCAGACTTTCTACTGAAAAAAAATTTGTTTAACAACTTAGTTTGACAGATGTCGAATTCCGAAAAGTTAAATTAATTCGTTCTCAATACTGACGGGAATGAATCTGTGGTAATAATGAGACCACAAGAGCACGTGGACGAGTTAAATTACCCTGAACTAAGTATTCAGTTTCCGGATGCTCAAGACGAAGTAGTCTCCAGTGATGAGGAACCAGATGAACTCCAGATTGAAATCAACAAACTACAGGAAAAAAATAAAAAAATAGCAAGAAATAGGATTGCTCGAGGAACAACTTGCAGCCTTTTGCAGAACAAGTGACATCACGTTTTCATTATCATACAAAAACATTACAGACACTGTTCCATGTTTCTCCGGAGACGATAATTTTTGCATAAAGCAGTGGGTTCGATGTTTTGAAGAAGAGAAAACATTAGAAAGGTGGGATGAGCAGCAGTCATTTATTTATGCGAGATGGAGTCTCAAGGGAACTGCCAAACTGTTTCTTCGTTCTTCACGTTGTTCGACTTGGCGACTTGAAGCGTCCTTTAAACAGGTGTTTTAATTGCAGATAGCCCCGACAAATTGCAATCAGATGCCCAAGGTCTCGTCGAGAGAGTGGTAGTTGCTTAAATTGTGGGAAGCAAGGGCATATTTCTTACACTTGTAACAACATCAAGTTACCATCTGCAAATCCACTAGCGCAGCGGTTTTATTAGTACAGCAGTCTGTAAATGAACCAGTACCTGAAGAAGACGCAGACGAAGTAATAAAGATGATTTTTAAAGGCTACTTTAAAATTAATGTTAAGTACAGATTTTTGAGTAATTTTACTAATTATATTTTTGAATTTCATGCAAATACTATTGTAGATACAGGAAGATTTATTCAGGAACAATTTATAGCATCTTTTGTTATCCTGCCACAAGAAAAGAAAGGTGTTCAGTAATTTGGAATCAATGAAGCGAAGGTGACTATGCTTGGACAAGTTAAATATATTATTTATGTAAGCGATAGTTCTTTAAGTTGCATGTTGCCTTTAGTCAACTATAAAACAATGGTTTACTCTGTTGTTCTTGGCAGAGATTTTTTAAAAGCAAGCAATATTAAATTGAGTTATGAAAAAAATCAAATTGGTTAATTATGACACAAATATTTCAAAATATTATACTACCTATTTTACAAATTATGATAAACTTTTGACTATAAATGATATATCAAAATTTAAAGTTTCTGATAGAACAGATTTAAATTTTAGTATAACAAATTGTGATGGTAATTTCAATAGCAAATATAAAAAAATCGAACCAAGTGACTATAATTTCGCGAAAGATATTTTGAATATAGATACCGGTTATGATAAAAATGATTTTAGGTTGACAATAGATAGTAGATTAACATTTAAAGAAACAAAAAAGGTTTACGATATTATGATGGAAATCAATTCAGATGAAAACCTTTCTGATTCGAATGTGTCGTACAAAATAAAAATTAATCTTTCTAACGCTAATGTAAATTTTAATTGTGCACCACGGCGGTTAACTTATATCCATACCGTCGAAGTAAAACAAATTTGAAATAAGGCAAAAGGATAGGAGGTGGAGGTAGGTAGGGTGGAAGTAGAAGCTGCGTTGAAAGAAAAAAATTGAGTAGAATTATAAGAGGATAGGAAGCGGGTAGGATGGGTCTGAGAGGGGGTAGAATGTCCGCTATGGAGGCGATGGCATGCTTGCTACGCTCGACTCAACTCGCCGGATTAGGGGGGGATCTTGCCCCCATAGCCAGACCTCGCCTATTCCAAAAAAACAGAAATCATTCCAAAAAAAAACTATAGCTTAGCCACCACCAAATAGTCCACACTTCAGGAACGCTGCGGCTGATGATGCAGCTTGGCCTATACCCGCCCCACCTGGAATTCAGTCGGCCCGAATCTCGAATTCCCCTTAGTCGCAAATCAGATCGGATTTACTATCGCGATCGAACCATAGTATCTTCACGCTACTGTATGTCCATCGCTAGCCCTTCCGCACCCCCTGAAAGAAAATTTATTGCACCATATTAAGCCCCTTGGAAGCTCATAAAAACACGTGAAGTCTCATCAGCGTTTGACGTGATTTACAGCTTGATTTTATTACTCAATGCAACTTACATCAAATAGACCGAAAATTAAAACTTAACATGGATATAAAGTTCATATAGGGTTTGGTATTAATCTCTAAAAACTATCAATTAAATTAATTAACTTTTAAAACCTATATATACTTTAAATTCCCGGTAAATCGGCTAAAAGTGATGACGTAAGGTTACCGGCGGTCGAAACGGTGTCTGCTCTGCTCCCGCTAGGTTTAAGTTTCCAGTTATCCACCGGCCCTTCTAACTGAACTTCTTTTTTGAGTGAAGGTATTATCAACCCCCGTTATCCTACCTACGTAGAGCTCTCTGTGGATAGCTAAGGGTTCGCAAAATCTTGCTATCATTACTAGGGTATTATGAGTAACTTAATCCGCACGGGACGGACGACCCCCAAAGAAAAATCTTATATCGGCGTTCACTTTTATCCCACCACCCAGCAATTAAAATATGTAGGTATATAAAAAATCTAAAAAAAAGCTGTAATAAAAATAAATGCAAATCAACACTTAATTACAACATAAAAATCTCCTTATCACGCCAATGTTGTTTTTATACAAACGGCTTCTGCCTATAAGCGTCGATCGCCAACCACCGGCGGCGTACGGAATAATTATATAAGTGTGCCCAGAAGCACCAGTCGTTATGAGTATATAGCGATTGGTAGGTAGTCGATCAAAACCAATCGAATTGTAGGTATTCTCGTACCGAAATAATTTGTTATGGGCTTCTTAATTTGACGGCATCAATATATATATACATATAGCTGAGTACTATAAGTTTTTACTTGTCCGTCCGGGTCTTGCACGGACTTAAATTTTGTGCGGCCACAACACCAGCGAGGCAGCGGCCAGCTTCTTAGTCCCAGAGGAGCCCTAGCTTGACAATATGAGTCGTTAGGCGAGCTCGTTCCCACTTTTCACTACGCCAAGAGCACAAGCACAAAGGGGATATCCACGGTTAGACCGTTAAAAATACCAGCGGCGGCAACAACCCACTGTGCGTCGTTAGCCGCCGATTCTTCCCCACTAAAAACAGGACATCCTTCAGAATAGCCCTTTTTATCAAAATTTTGTTAATATTATTACCTGGTGCACGTCACTAGCTAAATCCACTTTTCAGTTGGCAACAACAAGATTACTATCCGCTAAAGCACTTTATTTATCAAAATAAACACTTATAATCCCAACGAATCCGAACAGAAACTCTAAACTAAATATCCTTATGATATCGCACAAATTTATTTCAATCAAATTCAAATTTTACCCGCGCAATCTTATATTTGAAAAATTATGCTGTTCAAGTATCACCTCAAATTTTAACGACGTGAACACTGACTGATTTTAAATCGTAATGACAAAGAGAATCTGTCCTGCGGTAATCACTAGCCTAACCGTGTCAAATTTTCTTTGTTCTTACGAAAAGTTAGTCTGATTGCAGGTTTACCACCGATAGCTCAACGGCTCGCCCAAATACCGGAAAATGAGAATCCGTAGCCTATTCCAAAGATTAAATGAATGGTAATTCCCTACCTTCCTATTAAGCTGAGAAACAAACCTATTAGGTACGCGACCCATAAATTTCGACTCACATTGTGAATCATCCACACTTCATCCACCAGCTTTCCTGCATAATGTCGTCCTGTTTCAAAATATGCTTCCCTTTCAAATATTCCCCTATTAGGTGAACCAGCAAACGTTCACCTTTCATCATCGCGGCTCCTTCCTCGCAGTAGAAACATCATCTCCTTTCAGAGCTTTATACCTACGAGTAGACCTGTCTCGCTCTATCTTCCCGTCAGCCTGTTGTGTTTACAACCCACTGAAAAAAAGGTCATTCGCGAAAATTTTTTTTATTCGCATTGATCAATTAATTATAAAAAGAAAATAATAGCTAAAAACTCAAAACAAACGCGCGTGTAACAAAATATTAACAAAAGTGAAAATATAAAAACAGTCTTGCACGAACAAAAGTTATACCAAAAGGACAATAAAATAGTGTACTAAAAACATAACATATAAATGCAAGTGTTTAAAAAAAAAACAAAAAAAATTCAAAAAAAAACAAGTGGTAAAAACAAAACGAGGCGAATACACCACCTCCGTTGCAATCAGGCAACCCTCGGCTCCTGTGCCTCTACCGGACTTCCGGATCCGACCTACGTCCCTACGCGGTGGAAGTTTCTCCAGGTCCAGTTGGTCTACCCACCCCCGTTATACACTATCACACATCTACCATGTGCATACCGTCGTCCTTGGACAACCGTCTGACAGGTGAGTTCCCAATCGGATTTCATAGACCTGGTCCACGCACCGTCCGAGTCGCTGCAGTTAACTCGCTGCTGAGCCTAGCAGCAGATCGTTCGGCCCATACTAAATCCGTTTTATATTTTTTTTTCCTTTTTCCTATTGCACAGTAGCTGCAAAACAACATCCGGATCAATGGTTCACCCAGACTCTTTGAAGACACGAGTCTCTTTCCATCGGCTGGTCATGACACATGCCGAATGCCCGATATATTTTTTTTAGGCAATAATAGGAACCAGTAGGTGTAAGTGGGTAGCAGTAATATGTACGTATCTCAGCAATAAAATCCTCAATATCGTACCATTTTAGCTTTTCTTTTTCTTTTTTTTACGGAAATTCACTGTACAGGTATGACAAAGTCATTGGATGACCCTTGGGGTGTTCACAACAAAACAGCGGATCCAGATGTTTCTCTGGAAGCGAGGGGGACGGTGATGAATGGACACCCTACGCCTTAAACAACAAGTGGGGAAGAACCCATTTACACCGAGCCGGGCAGTACGACCTACATATACCGGATGGGTTGTTACTATTTACCACCAGTATCCAGTATCGTCGGATAGATCGACAGCCATCACCTCATATACATAAGATGTTTATACCGATTGCCTTCACTGCGGAGTAAGTTTCTTAACACAAGATATAAATATATAGCATTATATTATGTTTTTACCTCTATGCTAGTTGATATAATATTTTTTAAATAAATACAAAGTTCACGAAATTTTAAATCTTGAATTTCATACTATCGATCGGTTTATATAAAGATAATAGAAATATTCCCTTATTTTGATTCAGGTAATGGGGCGGTCTTCTCCGCATAAAGTTAAATGTATTTTATACTATGAAAATCAAATATTGACAATATTTCTACTCTACTACTTAATGTCTGGTTTAAAGGTTGTCCTGCAATATCCTCACCGTTAAGGATAATTCCATTGTCTTTTTCTTACTAAATATCTTTGACTGCTCCTATAGGGACAGGATATCTGGTAACCTAAATTGGTCTATGGTACCAGTGTCGATTATAGAATTCTTTTTTAATATTTCCCTTTTTATTTTGTTTTTGGTTTTTTTTTTTTTTTTTTTTTATAAACTCTGACACATAATAACTAAACCGAATGATGCAACTGATGAGTACTAATTCTACAATTAGCAACAACGTCAAACTTTTCCAGGGACGGGGAAAATCATATGTTATGGACATACCACATACATAAGCGACTATACCTATACGTTCGTTTGATACTTTGTCTAATCCCAGCAAACGCGCTGAAGGTTTCTAAGCTAATACGGCAGAATGTTTTAGATGTTATAGAGCAAACCAATTGCACATTAAGATTAAAATATCACAGATCGGGGATAAAGAGAACATTTCTTACTAACTAAACAATAAAATATCACAGTGGTTGAATAAAGCGATTGGTTACTATCACAGGTGTTACGTGACTAGAACTCTCATTTTATGTGTCTACTCATACATGTCGAACAGGGTAGCGCAATTAAACTATATCCTTAACCTAATATCACAGATTTCTAAAAGCATTATCACAGTTTTGAATGCATGGCGTTTTCCATAGGAGTGAAATACATATAGTAGTCTTATATACTGCGACTAAAATATCACAGAAGATTCAGAGTAAATATCACAGTTGGTCCGGTACTAGTGGTTGTCACCCTCGCTCACTATGAGCGGGGTCATTCTTATTGGAGTCACTCCTTGACATACATATGGACATAGGTACATGTAATACACATAATTCCGTCTTGATGCTGAACGGGATTACAGGTGTTCCCATGTTCCAATACAACTTATTTTCGTAAGTGAAAATTATCGCATTATCAATCATAGACGTACATATACTCAACTGTGGTTAGAATTCCTCATTGATGTTATTTGTAACGTACAGATACTACTGTTTTAAATCTCTCGCATGAAAGATACCAATGCTTTTCCCCGCTAGGTTCTCTAGCTCATACATGCTTTTGCCTACCGACTTAACCACGCGACACTTTACATATTTAGGACAGAGTTTCGAAGAAAGGCGCTTAGAAGAGTCACTAAGGACAAAGTTTCGTTTGTAAACCTCTTGCCCTGGCACATAGCGAATATTTCGGGAGCGAGTATTGTAAATTTTTGCACTTTTTTCGTTCGCCTTTAGAATACCCTCTTTGATCTTGGCGCGTATTATCTGCAGCCGTTCCTGTCTTGGGAGAGTCAACAGCTCGCCATCTTCTACCACATTCAGTTTTTGGGCCAACGCATAGCTACTTCCATGTGTCATCATATTGGTCCCGAATAGGGCAAAATAGGGTGACACGCCTGTAGCAGAATGGACGGAACTTCTCATCGCGCATGAGATGTCACTTATGTTTATATCCCAGTCACGTTGGTCCTCTTTTAGATAGGATCGTATGGCCGCTAGTAATGATCTGTTGACTCTCTTGGAAGCATTAGATTGAGGAGCATAATTCGCAGTTCTGAAGTGGCGTACACCATCTTCTCTAAAAAGTTTTGAAAATCTTTCGACAGGAACTGCTTGCCGTTATCAGAATGTAGTATCTGAGGTACGCCGAAAGAATTAAAAACATCGTTCTTCAAAAACGTAATGATGCTTCCAGAGTTGGCAGAACGCAGAGGCTTTAATAACACATATTTATACAAGTGATTTAATACAACAAAAACAAAAGAATTACCCGCTTTGGAACGCGGGTAAGGACCAATAAAATCTACATAAATTTTTTGAAAAGGACGATCGGTAACGAAACTATTACAAATAGGAGGACGTTGGACTTGATTCGTAGACTTTGACTGTTTACAAATGTCGCATTCGGACACAAATCGTCGGATTTGAATGGTCATATTTGGCCAATAAAAATATTCCCGTATCCGGTGTAAGGATTTAGCTACACCTCCATGCGCGGCTCGAGGTGGATTATGGGCCTTCATAATTATACTCTCTGTTAACCCTGAGGGTATCCACAGGCGCCAGGTATTCTCTAAAAGTGAATCGTCACTAGTTAAGGGTAGCTCGCGTTTATATATGAATGAATCATCAACTTCCAAATCCGGCAACTCTGCCTGGTGATCTCGAATGGCGTTGATCAGATCATTGTACTCTTCGGAGTGGAATTCTTCTGACTCGAGATCAACTAATGGCGCTACTTCTCCTATGTCCAAACTATCTAAGTGTGCCCGAGAAAGTGTATCTGGCACGACATTCAGTGAGGCTTTTCGGTGTTCTATGTCGAAGGTATAAGACTGTTATTTGAGTGACCACCTAGCCAGCCTGCCACTAAGATCCTTCATGGTCATTAACCATTTCAGGCTCGAATGGTCCGTTATTATGGTAAAGGACATACCCTCGACATAGGGCCAATGCTTTTTAACTGCCATCACTGCTGCCATGCATTCCTTCTCGGTTACACTATAATTCCGTTGGCAAGAATTCAGTTTTTTTGAGAAGTAGGAAATCGGACTTTCTTCTCCCGCCTCGCCCTTCTGAAAGAATACCGCGCCGATTCCAGAGTCTGACGCGTCGCACTGCACATAAAACCGTCTCGAAAAATCAGGGTGCGAAAGCACCGGAGCTGTCGTTAAGGCCTTTTTCAGATTTTCGAACGCGGTTATAGCTTCCTCCGTCATAGTAAACTTCGTATTCTTCTTCTTCAACGTATCTGTCATGGGAGCGGTTAAACTGGAGAAATCCCTGATAAATCGCCTATACCACCCTGCCATACCAAGCAGCCGACGGACCTGTCGAGCACTTTTCGGCATCGGAAAATCGACGACCGCTTCGACCTTCGCCGGATCCGTTTTCACCTTCCCACCACCAACGATAAAACCAAGGTATTTGAGCTCCTTAAAGCAAAACCTGGACTTTTTAAGGTTGATGGTGAGGTTTGCCTTTCTTAAACACTCGGCTACTTCTCCCAGCAGGGTGACATGTGTGTCAAAATCCGGAGCGATTATTAACAGGTCATCTAAATACACAAATACGTTGTCCCTGAGTCGTGCAGGAATAACCTTATCCATTAAACGACATAATCTTTGAGCTGCATTACACAACCCAAAGGGCATGACCGTGAACTGGTATAAGGGTCTTCCCGGTACCGCAAACGCAGTTTTCTCTCTACTCTGCCTCTCCAACGGTATTTGCCAAAAAGCTTCTTTTAGATCTACACTGCTTATAAAATAGGTATTAGGTAGCCGGCTGATCAGCCCTTCGATATGGGGGAGAGGGTTAGCATCCTTTTTGCTTAGCGCATTGACCTTACGAGAATCCAGACAAAAACGATACTTAATGGTACCGTCTATGGCTGGCTTCTTTGTAAGGACAACAGGCGAGCACCATGGGCTTTCACTCTCCTCTATAACGCCGAGCTGAAGCATCCTATCTATTTCCTGGTATAATAAGGCCTGCACCGCTGAAGAAATATGGTAATGACGCAGCTTAACAGGCTCCGCGTCTCCGGTATCGATGACGTGCTCCATTAGTTCTGTTTTACCAAGACCGTGGCGATCGAAATCAAGAAACTTCGGATTCACCGCTTTCAATCGAGACCGTTGTTCCACCGAAAGTTCGTGTGCGTTACTCAAATCTGCGTTATCGTCTAAAATCGACACGGCACTCACAACATTCGGAGCGATTTGGAACGCCTTCCAGAAATTCACTCCTTAGTACAATTCCTGATCAAGATTGGGCACCAAATAGAACGTAATTCATTCTTCGCGATTTTTATAGCTGACCTCCAACTTAATTTTCCCTATTATAGCCAGATTTTTACCATCTGCTGTTTTAACCCCAGACTTGAAGGGATGAAATTTCACTCCAGTCTCATCTAAGAATTTCAGGCAATCTTTCCCTAGAATACTCATACTGGCCCCGCTATCCAACAATCCATACACGCTTTTGTTGGCGATTTGAACTTTAGCGTAAGGGCGGGGATCAGTACAAGTATATATAACCGACGAAGAAATGCTCATACGCGTTTGTTTCCTTAGTTTATACCGAATTCTTGCTTTACTTATTCTTTTAGAGACTGCGCTTACTTTTCCTCCGAATATCGTCTCTCTTGTTTCGTAATAGTTTCTAATCCTCTCATGTAATGGTTTAATCTCAAATCGATTTCCAGTTTCCTTTTCTACCGCCCTATCATTACCTTTTCTGGCCAGGATTCTAATTTTCGTTTCTTCGAAACAGGTTTGTGACTCGGCATTCCTTACTTCTCCATGTGGGGGGTTTGAGTCGAACGCGACTCCCCCGAAGTCGTCGCGTTCCGGTTGCGGTTTTCCGAAATGCAACGCGAACATTTCAGCGTTATTACACCTTCTTGCCCACACCGATAGCAAAAGATGTTCCTCCGGGTCGACGGGCAATCCACGAAAGAATGTCCTGGCAACCGACAGTTCCAGCAAACACCGGGACGGCTTTCATTTTGGCCACTCGAAACTTTTGGGTGAACGCCCACGTGTTGTAAAGCGTTCACTTGTTCGTCGTGTGACGGCCCCATATCTGCCTCATAAAACTGCTCTAACTCAGTCGCCATGAAACGAGTTGGAGCTCTATATTGTTTCGGACCATCTCGGTCTTTCTTCGGGAACGCATACTCCGCCTCCTTGCAAGCCATTCTCAGCTGGTCCACGGAGTATACTGCTTGCGGATACACCAACCTTTCCAACCGTTTATTCAGGTTCCTTTTCAAGATTCTCACAAGCTCAATTTCGGGAATCTGCACCCTGAGCCGAGATCGAAGTTTCGTTATGGCCGCAAAATACTCATCACTTGACTCCCAGGTGCCTTGCTTCCGTTCCATAATTTCTCGGATTATCTCATAGTCCGACTTCGAACTTCGAAATTGCCGTAACAACGCATCCCTTAGCATGGGCCACTCTGGTCGACCATTGGAACGATGGTAGTACCAGTACCACTCACTGGCAGCACCTCAGAGTAAGAGATGGAAATCTCTCATGATCTCAGCCCAGGAGCATTCATATTGACATTGAAGGGTCTCAACTCGAAAGACAAAATCCTCCACACTGAGTGTTTCGGCTTTGCCATCAAATTTTAAACCCCACTTGTCCATTTTGATGGGCATTCTCATGGCCGAGTGTTGATAATAGTGAGGCGAATTAAATGTATGTGGAGCCCGTCTATTATTTTGGACTCTCACCTCGCTGTGAGGATCCTGAAAAGGACTCGGTTGTCGCCCGCCACTTGGCGGGTATCCACCTTCTCCAACTGGTCTCGGATTAGGATCCCTTGGTTAAAAAAACCTTGGCTTTGTGTCTCGCTGAGGATGCCTTGAAGGTGCGGCAAATTGTTCCGGAACTGGCGTCGATGCCACTGCTGGTTTGCCCGTCGGCTGTTGGAAAACTTCTTCATCTGGTTAAGTAACATGAAGAGTCGTACTCATTTCCTTCATGAGACTCAAAACCTGTCGCCTAAGCTCGTCCCTCAACGTATCCGAAACTTCCCTATCTACGAAGCTTCTGGATAACTCCAGTTCCTCCGACCTAGCCAGTTCCATCGCCGTTCTCACTTCCGCACTAATTAAAGAGCCTAGCGTTGCTGGATCTACCATAACATTTTCACTCCGCGGAAGCCTACTGTCCCCTGCGGCTCCGGAGCCCGCACTTACGTTTAATTGGTTCGTTGCCTGTGGCAAACCATTACCAACTACGGTCAAATCGCTGTACGGAGGACCGGAAACCGTTTCGGATCCAGTACCACTTCCGGAGGGATCACCATGGCGATGTTCGACATTGGTTAGGCCTGTTGCAATACCGGACCCACTAGGACCACCAAGAGTGCGGTTAAAATCATCACCAAAACCTTGCCCTATCAAGCTGTGCGGCCGGCGAGCGCTATCGGTGGAAAATTCACCAGTCGGCATAATATGTGGTTCAGTAACTTTCTTTTTGAACGGTGAATGTTTGACGAACGACATTTCCGGCAAATCTTGCAAAAGCCTATCGCGCAGTGCTCGAGTAAGTACTCGGTCCTTTACAAATTCCCTCACACAATTAATCTCTTCCTCGAGGATTTCCTCTTCTTGCCGTTTCATGAAAACTAAAAAGACTGCTGGAAGCTAACACTCTCCGCCTACCCTAAAGTTATACGGAGATCAAAAGCCCTCAAACTGAAAATACTAAAATATATAAAACTATAGAAATAACGAAGAACAAAAAAAACGATGACCATTCAGCCAATACGTTTAACTTGACTTACAAACAGCATACAAAATTTTAAAACTTCTTTCTCACAACAATTCAGCTTTAACTACCAATAAGAAAACAAAAATCTAACAAAACAATAAATTTACGTTTAACACTATACCTTATCTTATTTTAATTCTTGTATATATAATTTTTTTTTGTATTTATCTCTCAGTTTTCTATACCTAACTTAATTTTAATTTACTACCTACTCATAAATTCTTAAACTAGCACCAATAATTAACTAACAATGAATGACACTATCTACTAACCTAATAACTAAAGCCTATATAACTTAAACCTACAGAAACTAATCTACTTATTTTTTATGTAAATTTTTTTTTTGATTATTTTTTTTTGTTTTAATTTTATATCTATTCTATTTATTCTACCCCTACAAACTATGCTTAACTCCTAAACTAACAAATAACAAGAACGAATATATCTAGTTAAACAAAAGCTATACTAAACAACATAAACTTACAAGAAACTAATCTATTTGATTTTTTTTTCTATTTATTTCGTATTTTATGTATACGAGTATCTATCTTTTGTTCTTACTTTACATCACCCTATACCCGATACCTTCAATTTACATCTAACTTGCTTAACTCTATCTTCATAAATGAAAGACGTTTTATATGGGTGAGTATTCTTAAAAGGAATTAAGATTTTAATTCGAACTATCTCGACTCAACAAAAAAAAACATACAAAAATACACCAAACAATGAACTACCTATTCTATACTCAAACGCTATATAAATTGCCGAGCAAATAACGATTTACTATCGCCAGCAAAATTGATCATATGACTTACCCTTGAATGAACCAATAATGCCTCAAAAATTTAAAAATGGTTATTATATATATATGTATATTTTTTTAAAAATTAATCCTAAAAATAAAATGTGTTGTAATATATGTATGTGCGTTTGTATTTCATATGATTGTGGGGGTGCTTCAGGCTGCAATACGCGGAAACTTTTCAACTCGATCTCCATGGTTCGACAGCGAATCCTTTTATTCACTTACTATTTCTTTTTTTCTTTATTATTATTACTTCCCGAAGTGTGGATAACATAAAACACGAGGAAACCTACGAGGACACATAACATTATCAAGCAAAAAGGAACAAAAAAAACCGCTGTCATCAGATCCGAATTTCCTCGTCGCGATTGGATGGACTTTCTCACGAGCAATTCCATCCAAGACTTACGAATCGACTCGCCCCTGATTACGCGCTATCTCAGTTCTCATGACACCTTCATTATCCGATCAAGAGTATTCTGTCGCGATTCCAGTGGTACGTAACAACCTTCCTCAGGAAGACTTACAGAATCTCTTTTTCGGACAATGAGGTCGATATCATTCTGTAGTCTCGGTTGCCGTCTCGGACACCCACCATCCACTCGTCCCGGCGCAAGTAAACAAGTATTCTCACCAGCTATCTTGTTACGACATACGTGACGAATGGATGCCGCCCTCGACGTCAACCGGACACAATAATTATTTAATTTAAAATTCAAATTTTTATCCAACAAGTTCACTATCAGTTCCTTCTAGCCTCTTGAACCTCATCCTACCGTTCCGTCGCAAGTAAACCAGCATTCTTACGAGCCATCTCGTTTACGACTTACGTCACGATCGGATGCCGTCTCCGAAACCTTCCAAAACTGATGAAATCCTAAACGAAAGACTAGACAATCACACAAAATACGTATGGGCGCCATTTGAAATAAGGCAAAAGGATAGGAGGTGGAGGTAGGTAGGGTGGAAGTAGAAGCTGCGTTGATAGAAAAAATTTAGTAGAATTATAAGAGGATAGGAAGCGGGTAGGATGGGTCTGAGAGGGGGTAGAATGTCCGATATGGAGGCGATGGCATGCTTGCTACGCTCGACTCAACTCGCCGGATTAGAGGGGAATCTTGCCCCCATAGCCAGACCTCGCCTATTCCAAAAACAACAGAAATCATGCCAAAAAAAACTATAGCTTAGCCACCACCAAATAGTCCACACTTCAGGAACGCTGCGGCTGATGACGCAGCTTGGCCTATACCCGCCCCACCTGGAATTCAGTCGGCCCGAATCTCGAATTCCCCTTAGTCGCAAATCAGATCGGATTTACTATCGCGATCGAACCATAGTATTTTCAGGCTACTGTATGTCCATCGCTAGCCCTTCCGCACCCCCTGAAAGAAAATTTATTGCACCATATTAAGCCCCTTGCAAGCTCATAAAAACACGTGAAGTCTCATCAGCATTTGACGTGATTTACAGCTTGATTTTATTACTCAATGCAATTTACATCAAATAGACCGAAAATTAAAACTTAACATGGATACAATGTCCATATAGGGTTTGGTATCAATCTCTAAAAACTATCAATTAAATTAATTAACTTTTAAAACCTATATATACTTTAAATTCCCGGTAAATCGGCTAAAAGTGACAACGTAAGGTTACCGGCGGTCGAAACGGTGTCTGCTCTGCTGCCGCAAGGTTTAAGTTTCCAGTTATCCACCGGCTTTTCTAACTGACCTTCTTTTTTGAGTGAAGGTATTATCAACCCCCGTTATCCTACCTACATACAGCTCTCTGTGGTAGCTAAGGGTTCGCAAAATCTTGCTATCACTACTAGGGTATTATGAGTAACTTAATCCAAACGGGACGGACGACCCCCAAAAAAAAATCTTACATCGGCGTTCACTTTTATCCCACCACCCAGCAATTAAAATATGTAGGTATAAAAAAAATCTAAAAAAAAGCTATAATAAAAATAAATGAAAATCAACACTTAATTACAACATAAAAATCTCCTTATCACGCCAATGTTGTTTTTTTTGTTTTTTTTTTTACATATACAAACGGCTTCTGCCTATAAGCGTCGATCGCCAACCACCGGCGTACGGAATAATTAAATAAGTGTGCCCAGAAGCACCAGTCGTTATGAGTATATAGCGATTGGTAGGTAGTCGATCAAAACCAATCGAATTGTAGGTATTCTCGTACCGAAATAATTTGTTATGGACTTCTTAATTTGACGGCATCAATATATATATATACATATGGCTGAGTACTACAAGTTTTTACTTGTCCGTCCCGGTCTTGCACGGACTTAAATTTTTTGCGGCCACAACACCAGCGAGGCAGCGGCCAGCTTCTTGATGTTCAAGTATCACCTCAACGACGTGAACACCGACTATCAGTTGATTTTAAATCGTAATGACAAAGAGAATCTGTCCTACGGTAATCCCTAGCCTAACCGTGTCAAATTTTCTTTGTTCTTACGAAAAGTTAGTCTGATTGGAGGTTTACCACGGATAGCTCAACGGCTCGCCCAAATACCAGAAAATGAGAATCCGTAGCCTATTCCAAACATTACCATTCACTACCTTCCTATTAAGCTGAGAAACAAACCTATTAGGTACGCGACCCATAAATTTCGACTCACATTGTGAATCATCCACATTTCATCCACCTGCTTTCCTGCATAATGTCGTCCTCTTTCAAAATATGCTTCTCTTTCAAATATTCCCCTATTAGGTGAACCAGAAAACGTTCACCTTTCATCATCGCGGCTCCTTCCTCGCATTAGAAACATCATCTCCTTTCAGAGCTTTATACCTACGAGTAGACCTGTCTCGCTCTATATTCCCGTCAGCCTGTTGTGTTTACAACCGACTGAAAAAAAGGTCATTCGCGAACATTTTTTTTATTCGCATTGATCAATTAATTATAAAAAGAAAATAATAGCTAAAAACTCAAAACAAACGCGCGTGTAACAAAATATTAACAAAAGTGAAAATATAAAAACAGTCTTGCACGAACAAAAGTTATACCAAAAGGACAATAAAATAGTGTACTAAAAACATAACATATTAATGCAAGTGTTTAAAAAAAAACAAAAAAAATCAAAAAAAACAAGTGGTAAAAACAAAACGAGGAGAATACACCACCTCCGTTGCAATCAGAGCGGATCCGACCTACGTCCCTACGCGGTGGAAGTTTCTCCAGGTCCAGTTAGTCTACCCACCCCCGTTATACACCATCACACATCTACCATGTGCATACCGTCGTCCTTGGACAACCGTCTGACAGGTGAGTTACTAATCGGATTTCATAGACCTGGTCCACGCACCGTCCGAGTCGCTGCAGTTAACTCGCTGCAGTTAACTCGCTGCTGAGCCTAGCAGCAGCTCGTTCGGCCCATACTAAAGCCGTTTTATATTTTTTTTCCTTTTTCTTAGGGATCCTATTGCACAGTAGCTGCAAAACAACATCCGGATCAATGGTTCACCAGAATCTTTGAAGACACGAGTCTCTTTCCATCGGCTGGTCATGACACACGCCGAATGCCCAATATTTTTTTTTTTTATGCAATAATAGGAACCAGTAGGTGTAAGTGGGTAGCAGTAATATGTACGTATCTCAGCAATAAAATCCTCAATATCGTACCATTTTAGCTTTTATTTTTCTTTTTTTTTACGGAAATTCACTGTACAGGTATGACAAAGTCATTGGACGACCCTTGGGGTGTTTACAACAAACTCTGGATGATCATTTGAAACAAAAATAATTCGGGAAAGTAATTCATCTTTTGCATCGCCTATCGTTTTAGCTAAGAGGAAAAATGGGGCACCTAGACAGTTTAAAGAATAAAAAATACTTTTCATTATTAGACCTCAAAAATGAAACGTGAAAATTGCAGATGAATCTCTGAACTACCTACCATTAGTCTTACGACTAAACCTATAGAGTAAAGTGCATTCGAATTTCGCTCCCTTAATATTTTTGATTTTCAATCAGTTTTACTTCTAAGTCATTTTTTACACAGAACTAACCTAATCCCTTTTGAGTATTTCATTTTTTTAAGTGATCTCAAAGTCGTTTTATTGTTTCTTTTTCTTTTTGTTTTAATAAAATAAAATACATACTCAGAAAATCCAATAAAAGTACAAATTTATAAATATAAATATAAAATTGCGTTAAATTTCTCTCGCTCTCAACTATTCATATTTGCTGATGCTGTAAAAGTTTTTTATTTCGCTCTTGCCCGGTGAGTAAAACATTAAACGTATATGTTCCGTCTATGAAGCACTATTGAAGCTACATATCTTGCTTTCTGCTTCCTATTTCATGTTGCAACTGTATCTGCAATTTGAGTGACGGTGTATCATCTTCCAAGACTTTGCTTCAATACCTACTGTGAGCGACCTGCTCAATGAAAACAAACACCTACCTTCCTACATATATGAGAATCGAGTTCGTACTGCTATTTATTACATAATAATAATAGCAATCAGATATAGATATTTGTGCCATATCAGGAGAATGGAAAGCAATATCTTCACTGTAGATTTGGATCTTAAAACAGAATACTGCACTTTAACCTTGCCACCAAAATTAGTCTGGAAAGAAACACATAAAAACGCATATGTAAATAAATTATCAAGTGATATAGAGTCCACCTTAGAACCACTATAATACAACTCAACCCCACAGAAGAGATAAATTAACTAAATAACTGCTTCAAAAAAGTTGTCCCGCTTCATACCCGATCGAATAATCAAAAATTCCGGCAAAAGTGGTTCGACCAAAAATGTTTTGAAGCAAGAAAACTTTCATTTACCCTTCTTAGAAAACTTCGAGACTCCACTAGCCAAAATAAAAATTTAACTAAACAATATATAAATGCAAATCAAAACTATAAGCTTCTTTGTAAAGAAAAACGTGAAAATTATTTCAGGATCCTAGCAGCAGAACTATCAACTGCAAGCAATAGTAAGAGTTTTTGGGAAAAAATAAAGTTATTTAAAGGTGGTGATTTTGTCTGTGGTATCCATGTATCTGCCTCGAAACTAGCAGAGTATTTTAAATTATTACTTAATAGCCATGACGTCAGAGAAACTATTAAATTTGCTGAACCATATATAATAAATTATCTTTTTGATGCCGAAATTGTTATGAGTGAACTCCAGCAGTCACTTCATAATTCAAAAAATAATAAAGCGACAGGCCCATACCGCATTGGAAATGAATTCTACAAAAAAAATTTTAAATAAAATACTAGCTGGTTTAATTCCATTTTTTGACTGGGAGAGATACCTCAAGAATTCAGGGATGCCATTGTATATCCAATATACAAAAAAGGCGGTGTCAATGCACCGTGCAACTATCGAGGTATCTCTTTCATGAACACTATCGCAAAACTATTCTGCTCTATTCTTTTGAATAGAATCAACACCTGGGTAGAAAACAACGAAATACTTAGCGAATATCAGGCAGGTTTTTTTAAAGACTATTCTAGTGTAGATAATATTTTCACAATAACAACCATAGTGCAATACTTCTTTAGACAAAATAGGGAACTTTACGTATTTTTTGTAGACTTTAAAGCTGCTTTTGACTCCATAGACCGAAAAGCCCTTTTTTATAAATTTTCACAAATAGGAATGTCAACAAAGATGCTCAAAGTTCTTAAAAGCATGTATACGAATACACGGCAAAGAGTATGGGACGGTAAAAATGTCTCCAACTGGTTTGAAACCAAGTCTGGATTGAAGCAAGGATGGCTTTTACACTTTTCGCGTTATTTATAGATGATATAACGACACATCTACCCGCAGGTATAAGAATTGCAGAACAAGTCATAAAGGTACTACTATACGCAGATGATATTTTACTATTAGCAGAAACCCCACATATTTTACAGGTAATGATAAATAAAATGAACAACTTCTGCAAAACCTGGAACTTGAAAGTAAACCTAGATAAGTCTAAAATAATGATAGTTCGAAACCGACAAACAAAACTAGAAACAGCTGAAAATTGTTTCTTTGATGGTGAAGAGATTGAAATAGTAACACACTATAAATTTCAGGGCATTTTTTTGACACCAAATATGAAATTCAATCTACACCTCGAAAAAAATTTGCAAGCGCAAATAGCCTTATTAATGCGTCCTGGGGAAACACAATGAACAGTAATGCGATCTGTAATGAGCTATAGTGCTCAAGCCTGGGGGTACAAACAATATGAAGACGTTGAAAAACTTCTTCCATACTTTTTGAAAAAAAAAAATGTCCGTGTTCGAAGGTACACGAACAGAACTGATGACCAATTCGATGAAGACGTATCATTAATGTCAAATACGTTCCACAACTATGTCAACGTCAGATCAAAGGTCAAATAGAAGTCAAATGTCATAAAAATTAATGGCTAAAATATACAATTCGACTATACAATATACAAGATAATAAAACAATTCAATTTCTTAACTCAAAGTGGTTGCATCTTTATTTTTCTCATTTTGAAGTTACCTTTTTTTGCTTATTTTTTATGATAAAAATTTCAAGTCGTTTAACATTTGGTCCTTCGAGCTTTAAAATTAGAATCAGTTTTTTATGAACAATAAACATTAAAACAAACTTTGTGTGCGGTGTGTGCCCCCATATTAAAAAAAAAAAAAACGAATTTACGATTCGTATGTAAAACATTCACGTGACTTTAAATTGTGCATTGCAAAATCGTTTTTTAATCACTGATTGATTCTGTTTTTTAACAAATTAACTTAAAATCTATTTAATTTAACTTTAATTTAACTTAAAAATAATTTAAAACTAATTTCTGAACAAAAGTGTCCAGTAGAGACACTACAAATCGACATTATCATCGATCATCAACGTTGGCGTCGGCGGCAGCAGCAGCAGCAGCAGCAGCAGCAGTAGCAGCATCAGTAGCAGCATCAGTAGCAGTTGCAGACAAGCAGTAAGTCTTGCTTTACGTGTTGTAAACTTGTCTATTTCGATTTTTCTTCGTCATTTCTGTTGATTTTTAAAAGAAAATAAATATTATTATGGCCGAAACCAAAAATTATAAATATGGTGAGCTACAAAAAGGTATTTTAGCTAAGGTGATAAAGGATCTTACCAACTTTAAAAAATCTCCAAAAGACCGTAAGGTAAAATCCTATGCTTCAGCTCGTCTAAGCAAATTGGAAGAAGATGTTCTTTCGGCTAAAACGTATCATGAAGCTATCATTGGGGGTGGTATGCTGGAAGAAGGGATGAAAGTTGAAGAGTTAAAGGTGGTATATGAACAAATAAGTGATATTTACCTGGAATATCGTGTAGAGCTGGTGGAAGCAATCGAAAAATCGTCACCAATCGTTGCAACCCTTCCAATCCAAGGTGCTCCGCCCAGTAATACAGCTGCACCATCAACGTATTCGGGGTTAAGGCTTCCACGAATTGATTTGCCAAAATTCGATGGTTCATATACCACCTGGCGCGCTTTTCACGACAGGTTTCAATCCCTCATCCACAACAACAACAGTCTAGATGACATCGACAAGCTGCACTTCTTGCAGTCGTGCTTGACTGGTGATGCAAATCGATTTTTGCAGAATTTTTCTGTAGAGGCTGGCAGCTACGATAAGGCTTGGAATTTGTTGAAAGATCGATACGATCATAAGCGCATTCTGGTGCACACCCAAATGCAAACGCTTTTTGGTCAACCATCCTTGACTCGTGAAACTGCAACGGGTCTAAAAGATCTCCTGTACACCACCAGGGAATGTTTTCTCGCGCTAGAGAAAATGGATGTGCCTGTTTCCAGTTGGGACACCGTCCTTATTTGGTTCCTTCATCAGAAACTTCCGCAGTCGTGCCAAAAACTATGGGAAGAAAAATTAGGTAACAGAAAAGATTTGCCTACATTTAAGGAATTTACCGAGTTTTTGGAGATCCGTTTTCGAACTCTTGAAGTTATTGGTCAACAGGAGCATGAAGCAGCATTCCGGACTAAAGAAGAGCCACACGTCAAAACAAGGCCACGCGTCCAACCAGCTAAGACGAAAGTCATGCATGCAAAGCAGGTCGTCAAACAGCCATCCAAAAAAGTAGACAAGAGCAACACCGTAGAGCAATTGATTTGTAAGCTGTGCAGTCAAGGCAAACACACATTGAGAAAGTGCCAACAATTCCTCAACATGGATGTCAAAGGTCGACAAGAAACGGTTTACAGGCTGAAAATATGTGAAAATTGTTTGTCCTACGGACATCTTGTTGCAACTTGCTACAGTTTTACGTCGTGTTACTTTTGCCAACAAAGGCATCATTCTCTGCTACATGACAAACAGCAACATGTAATTGGAAGCAACACACATATACAACAACAACTGCCTGCAACTGCGTCTTCATCTCAAGCGAAAACATTCCAGACATCCATAAATCCAAATGCTCCTGTGTTCCAGCCAACGGTTGAACATCAACAAATGCAGTCAACTCACGGACATGCATTTAACTACCACGCGTTGCAAGGTGGTTACGCACAACAGGTGCTCATGGCGACAGCGGTAGTAAAGGTACGAGCAGCAGATGGTAAGTTACGTCTTTTACGTGCTCTGATCGATACAGGGTCAGAAAAGTCTTTCATCAATGAAGCAGCTGCACAACTCCTGAAACTAGAAAGAAGGCGAACAAATGTAGAGGTATCCGGGTTAGGGTTGGTCAACAACGGCACTGCGCAACACTCCGTCGAAGTAAGATTTGCTTCCCGCCACTCGACGTTCGAGACTGCCATCCAGGCGTTGGTCTTCAAGTCGTTGACTGGCCATCTCCCGACCCAGCGAGTGGTACCTGGCATTTGGAGCCATCTGAAAGGTCTTTCGCTAGCTGATCCACATCTCTATGAGCCTGCACCCATAGACTTACTTCTTGGAAGTGAAGTTTGCGCCGAAATACTCCTTCCTGAAATAAGACGTCCAGAAGATGGAAATGGGCCTATAGCACAAAACACAGAACTGGGGTGGATTGTGTTTGGTAAAGTTTCAGCCGAGATTCCCCAGCAAGTCCGAAGTTTCGTTCAAATTACGGACCTGAGTTCACAGATAGAGAAGTTTTGGGAGATGGAAGAGACGCCTTATCAGAAGCAAGATACTGAAGAAAATATTGCTTGCGACAAACATTTTGATCAACACACAACACGTTTGCCTGACGGGCATTATGAAGTGAAGTTACCATTTAAAGGTGAAGGCTATCCAGCAATGGGATCGAGTAGTCAAAGTGCCTTACGACGATTTCTTCATCTGGAGAAGAGGCTTGATTCAGATCCAAAGCTTGCTGAAGGTTACAAAAAATGTGTCCAAGAATACAAAGAGCTTCATCATATGGAAGAGATAGATGCTAATGATGCGGTTTTAGAAACCCCATTCCACTATTTCTTACCGCATCACGCGGTTTTCAAAGAAGCAAGTTCTACAACCAAACTGAGAGTGGTATTCGATGCTGCAGCGAAAACATCAGATGGCAAATCTCTCAACGATTGTTTGCTAGTGGGTCCAAAATTGCAATCAAGTATCATAGATCTTGTTTTGAAATGGCGGACTCACCGAGTAACTTTCACGGCCGACATTGAAAAAATGTATCGACAGATTTTGGTCAGTCAATCAGATCGATATTACCAGCTGATTATGTGGAGAGATGAGAAGACTTCACCTGTGAAAATTTTCAAAATGAACACCGTCACTTTTGGTACAGCAAGTGCACCATACCTTGCTATCAAAATTTTGAAAAAAGTTGCTGATGATGAAAATGAAAATTTTCCGGAGGGGGCGAAGGCTGTCCGTGAAGACATGTACGTTGACGACCTTATAAGTGGAGCTGACACCATTGAAGAAGCAAGAAAGAAACGTGATGAAGCAAAGCAACTTTTAGCAACAGCGGGATTCAACCTCAGAAAGTGGACAAGCAACACGAAAGAACTCATCGAAGACATCCCAGTTCAGGAAAGAGAGCTTGACTTTGAACTTCCGTTCAATCTGTCAAATCATGTCAAAACTCTAGGCATCAAGTGGTTTCCCATCGATGACTTCTTCTCGTACCAAAATCTACAACCTGCAACAGAATCAACTACAAAAAGGTCTATGCTGTCAACTATTGCCAAATTGTTCGATCCTTTGGGTTGGATCTCACCCTGTATTATCACCGCAAAACTTATGATGCAGCGATTATGGGAACTTGGCTGTGACTGGGATGAACCAATTCCAGCTGCTCTGAAGAAAGATTGGGATGCTTTTCTCCGAGAACTCCATCTGATCGAGCGGCTTCGGATTCCAAGATGGACCCAGATGAGCAAGACCAACAAATCGATCGAGCTGCATGGGTTTTGCGACGCTTCTATGAAGGCCTACGGTGCAGCAGTGTACGTACGCGTCTTGGATAGTGAAGGCAAAATTCACGTCAATCTGCTTTTGTCAAAAACAAAAGTAGCACCAAATCAACGAACGATAACTCTACCTCGTCTTGAACTTTGTGGTGCAGTAGTTTTGGCAGAGCTGTTACAATACACCAAGGAAGTTCTGCAAATTCCTGATGTCAAGATGTATTCGTGGACAGATTCCACAATTGCATTGGCCTGGATACGCGCCACTCCCGCCAAATGGACCACATTCGTTTCCAACCGTGTGTCGGAAATCCAGCGGTTAGTGGGGATCGATTGCTGGGGACATGTCGCAACGCTTCATAACCCAGCCGATCTGGCGTCCAGGGGTGTCTATCCATCTGAACTGGAGTCACTGAAGTCGTGGTGGAACGGTCCAGAGTTCTTGCGACAAAAATGGGTATTCGATCTTCCAGATCAACCCACCGAAATAGACACTGTAGAAGAGCAACGAAACATAAAGGTCTTTAGTATACATGCGATAGAAGGTGATAGTATATTACAGATAATCTACAACTTTTCGAGTCTTCTCAAAGTTACTAGAACTGTTGCCGCCTGTTGTCGTTTCATAACAAAATGTCGACCCAAGTTGGGGCCTATTTCAGGTTCGCTTAAACCAAAAGAATTGGAAACTGCCCTCCTATTCATCGTAAAAGCAGCACAAAAGGAAATGTTCGAAGCCGAAATTCAACAAATTCGTGAAAACAAAACACCAAAAGCTTTAAGTGCGTTAAATGCTTTCATCGATGCTCAAGGGGTCTTACGAGTGGGCGGACGTTTGGAGAATTCTCTACTTCCTTACGATGCTAAACATCCAATATTGCTTCAAAACAACCATCACTTTACGAATTTGGTCGTCCGAGATGCTCATAAGAACACACTTCATGGCGGTATCCAGCAAATGATAAGCTACATTCGACAGCGATATTGGATTGGGCAAATAAGAAGAAGTGTTAAATACCAATTGCATAGGTGCCCTTCTTGTTACCGGCAAAAGGCATCCGAAATGCAGCAACTAATGGGAAACTTGCCTGCAGCGAGAGTGCGTATGTCTCGACCTTTCAGTCACACTGGTGTCGACTACGCCGGTCCAATCGAGATAAAATCCTGGAAGGCACGCGGTGCAAAAATTCTTAAAGGATACTTTGCTGTCTTCATTTGTTTAGCAACAAAGGCTATTCACTTGGAAGTCGTGTCCGACCTCACAACACAAGCGTTTATAGCAGCCTTTAAGAGATTTATTGCCAGAAGAGGAAGCTGTACCAAGGTATATAGCGATTGCGGAACTAATTTTGTTGGTGCTAACAACGAATTAGCAAAAATGTTGAAGGAAGCGCAACACGATTGGAAAGAGATTGCGGAACAATTAGCAAATCACGGTACCGATTGGCATTTTATTCCCCCAGCTTCTCCACACTTCGGTGGATTATGGGAAGCGGGTGTGAAATCGGTCAAGTACCACTTAAAACGAGTTGTTGGAACGGAAAGGCTAACTTTCGAGGAGCTCGCGACGCTTCTAGCGCAAATAGAAGCGTGTCTGAATTCGAGGCCCCTTTGCCCTCTCTCCGACAGCCTAGATGATTTGAATGCATTAACCCCCGCACACTTCCTGGTCGGCGAATCATTGCACGCTATACCACAAGGTGAACTCGACAACATCACATATGCAGATCGATGGAAACGTGTCCAAGTTCTAGCAGAAGGATTCTGGCGAAAATGGAATTCTGAATACCTCGCAAGGCTTCAGCAGCGTCCAAAATGGACACAAGTCAAAGAATCGCCAAAAATAGGAGACTTAGTTCTTCTTAAAGATGAACGACTTCCATCGACCTACTGGAATCTCGCGCGAATCGAAGAAACCCATACCGGATCGGACGGGTTAATACGCGTCGTGACGGTTAAAACGCAAAACGGACAGTTGAAGCGGCCCATAGCAAAAATCTGCCTGCTACCATCGAACAAAACAGCAGAACAAATCGCCATCGTATGAAATCTCATTAACAAAATAATACACAAACTGCAATTTCTCCAGAAAAATAACATCTTCAGAAAATAATTCACCAAAATAATTCACCAAAATTAATTCAACAAGTCTAAATAAACCCAATTAAAATTATTAAAATTATCAAATAAGCTCAATCACAATAAATGCGAAAACCAAAATCCATTTAAAGTAAAATAAAACACAAAATATTACTTTATTAATTTATTTATTTATATTAAATCAAAATTACATGTATTCGTCTTTTCTTTCGAAAAACAAAATAAATGTTTCCATTGTAATAAAATAAAAAAAAACAAAAAAAAACTAATTTCACAAAATTAAACAAAAATAATTTGATGTCAAACAGATTTAAAACACCATCCACAAATTTATAAAAACAAATCACTGTCAAACATTCGGCACCTCAAAATGTCAAATCACCGAAACGCGATTAATTAAAAAAAAAAAAAAATATTTATAAGCACATAAAAATGTCACATCGCGTCGGAGAATTTAATAAAATATTCACAGTAAAAAACTTTAAATCCAAATCGAAATAAATATTTTACACCAACACGAATCAATTTAATACCAAAACAAAATTAAACTAAATTTAAATTGTATCAACCGTATATCGAAATCAAAATTAAAACAAAACAAAACAAATCAACCAAACGTCATCGAAATAATTCGCCAACAAAACAACGAAATTAGATTATCACAATGCAAATAATTATTTACATATGCACAAATAACAACCCGCACCAGTTTTAATAATTATAGCACATTATCAAAATCATATCACAAATAATTTCAAAATAATTCTGCGAATTAATTACACTTCATCACGATAAAACCAAAATAATTTGTTTTTTTTTGTTTGGTTTTTGTAAATTTTCACTATCACTTTAATTCGAATTAAAAAGTAAACAAACTTCCCGTACTCCAATTGGAAGTCGAGTTTATTCCAACTGGAAACACTCAAATTCTAGTTGCTATATACTTATTTGTACATAAACAACCCACGCCTTGATTTATATGCTTGTGCACATAATATGCCTTTAAAATCTAATTATATTTCAATTCTATAATAACGGCATCAAAAGCCAATTATTTTATTAATAAAATTGATATGAAACAATAAAATTGAAATATAAAAAATCACACACATCACTCACACTCATGCACACACCGCGAATAACTTACGCCGTACGAATATGCGCACCCGACATCGACAATGAATCTTCCAAATCCATTCATCAGACACTTACCTGCAATAATCCATCAACTCACTTATTAATCAATTAATTTATTAATTTAATATAACCGACACAAAACCGAATTAATAAATTAATTAAAAACAATAAAAAATCACCGCCGCGCACAAAAATCCAACCAAGATGGATACCTACAACACTACAACTATACTACAAACCACACGATGCACCAAGAATGAAAGCTATAAAACCTTTCATGAATAAAAAAAAAAACCCTTACTACATCCAATTACGTCTTTTTGTTTTGTAGTATCTGTTGTTGACTTTGTCTGTTGAATTTGTTTTTGTGTCAAAGCATATTTATTAATAATTCTGTCTTTTTTCATGTACGAATGAGATAAGAAAGAAGGTGAGAAGATGATGGATGACAGCTGCTATAAAAACGAGCCATTAGCCGATCTTGGGTGCTAACCAGAGAGTGATGCCAAGCTGCATAAAATTCAAATGATGCAGTTGGATTCAAATTGGGTTGGTTGAACCCGATATTCTTCTTCTGAGGCGGGAGAATGTTCGAAGGTACACGAACAGAACTGATGACCAATTCGATGAAGACGTATCATTAATGTCAAATACGTTCCACAACTATGTCAACGTCAGATCAAAGGTCAAATAGAAGTCAAATGTCATAAAAATTAATGGCTAAAATATACAATTCGACTATACAATATACAAGATAATAAAACAATTCAATTTCTTAACTCAAAGTGGTTGCATCTTTATTTTTCTCATTTTGAAGTTACCTTTTTTTGCTTATTTTTTATGATAAAAATTTCAATTTCCTCTTACGACCCCCAATTATGTACTCAGAATAGAAATAGGTTTGTCAAATCTATTTAATTTTACATTAAAGTTACACTTAGATTACATACTGAAAGTACTTAAATACACCGAACATAAGCTACCACTTATTATGGCAAAATACACTTTCAATAATAAATTAGAATGGGTTAAGGATTGAATACGACTAGCAGCAAAACATGATTTAAGCCTTAATATCTTTATCTTGCAATGTTGAAACAGCAACTTCATAAAGTGTTGGAATTATCTGATATTAGCCACATCTTCAATTAACAGGTTGATATACCCTATGATCTGTTGAATATAAACTATTTTAATGATCGATATAGCATAAGGGCGATATCCCTGATTTGCAGAGCGAGATGCGATATGTTGAATTTGAATGGTGCGCCGTACAAAAAATCTCTGCACTATATGTAATCTTCAAATGAAAGAAGACACATTCCACTTCCTGGCAATATGTCCTGTCTAAAAGAATTTGAGGAAAATCCACTTCGGGAAGCTAGCATTGACAATGGAACAAACGCTCTATACAAATTTATCGAAACTGCATCCACTTATAGACATAACATTCTAACTAAATTTTTATAAAAAAAAATAAAAAATTAAAAAAAAAAATATTTAATTTCATGTTTTTGTAATATTTAATTTTTTTGTAATTTCGTATTTCTTTTACTTTGTTTTCTTGTTTTTTTCTTTTAAAGTAAAAATGTTCTTTTTTTAAGATGTTTCAATTCAATTATAATGTAATTTAATTTGCTATATATATATTTTTAAATAAAAATTATCGCGTCAATCAGGCAGACGGCAACGCCATTGCCAACTTAAACTATATTTATATCATTAAGTATTGTATAGAATCAAAAATATCCTTATCCTAATAGCTCTCAGTCTTATCCTCTGGGTGAGTCTAATTATTTAGTAGTGTTCGGCCTAGTAATAACCATATTTTTTTTTTGTTATGATCTACACGCGTTCAAGGGATTATTTTTTTGTTTAATTCATTTTTATTTCATATTAACTTATAACTACGAGTATCTTAAAGCTAGACAAAAATTTTTAAAACTAGCCTAATTATCAATAACTTACAACTAATTTACTGGCCCAACAATAACTCTTAGAACTAATGTTTTACGACCTAAAAACTATTTTAATTAAATCTAATTATTTTATTTTTTCAAGGAAACTTTTACAAAAAAACTTGGTATCTTACCATTTTTTTTTTTTTTTTTTTTTTTTTTTTTTTTTTTTTTTTTTGTTTAGCTAACTTATACTAATTAAAAATAACTTAAGCTACTTAAAATACCTAATAATACTTAAAACTACTTAAAAACTAGAACAGCAACAGCAGCATTTTTTTTTGGTTTTTTTAATTTTTTTTCTTCATTTTTTATATGCATGCAGACACACAGCAACATGTACATACGCACATACATATACACACGCACATACATGTACAGACACGCAGATACATGCACGCATGACCCGCATACATACATATTTTAAATTTTTTTTTGGTGCCACCCCGACTGTTCCGTATACCTAATTGCCCTAAATCTATGTAAGTCGGCCAAGATATACTATCTTCATCGACTTTAAATATTATGATGCTGTTCAGAGAGCCACCAGAAATGGTTCTCCTGTTTCGCCCTATCCCTCCGGTCCCGATCGGACACGGTCCTACTGAACCGAAGGCGCCCTTCTCCACCTTGGGCGATGACGTCTTGTCCATACAGGAGTCGCCTATCCACAGTTTTCCGGCTGACGTGGTAGATGAGCTGAACCGACCCTCCATCCTGTATCACCCCTCGACTGTCTAAATAGAGGAATGCCTCGGAAGGGATGTAGCCACTTAACCGCGCACTCTCAAATTATTCGTTGTTGGGGTAATATGCCCCAAAAATTAAGTTGTTAGTTGAGGATATCGCTCTTGCAACGTGGCCCCAAATCAGCTTAAACAAAAAATTATCTATTCTGTTTATGTTGGGTCCGTTGTGTAGAACCTGGTTGGAATAATATCGTTTGTACTCCGACTCTGGTGTTCTGTGTAATCCAAGGCAACGTCGAAGGCACTGCCTCTCAAAAACTGTTACTCGTCAGTTGATGACCATGTGGCCCTACGATCACCAGCTTGCGCCAGTTCTTTCTCGTATCCCTTGAGGTGCTATACAACGGAGTCCTTCCAGTCATCACAATATCGCTGAATCTTCTCGAAGTGACGCTGCAAAAGAATTTTGATGACCTCAACTGTTGGAGCTGTTCTGTACGCAATTGTAATTGTAAATGCTGAAGAGAATCGGCGAGTTAACCGCTCCCTGCTGAAGACCATTGTTAATATTAAAAATTGTGGTAGAAGTTACATTGCCACTCTTGACAACAAACTTTCTACCATTTTGCATGTCATAAAGCATGTTCAATAGCGGTTTACTTATACCAAGTCTGCCAAGCTTTAGATAGAGACCCTCTAACCATACGTTGTGGAAGGCCTTCTCCAGATCAACCAGACAGGCACCCGTACACTGCTTTTTAGATTTGTTCCATTGGACATCAGAAACGAGTTTAGACGAGGCATGAATTGTGTCATGTCCCGTCTTAAAACCGAACTGAGTATCCGGTATGATTTTGTTTTCCTCCGCCCACTTGAACAGATCCCTATTAATAACCTTTTCAAATACTTTGCTGATACTCGGAAGAAGACTTATCGACCTGAGATTCGCCGGATTTGAATTGTCCTTTCCCTTTTTGGGGAGAGGATGCACCACTGCTGTCTTCCACCGCACTGGATAATATGCATTATTCAGCGCGTTGTTAAACAGTGTGGTATAAATGTCAACTGCTTCTTGAGGCAAATGGGGTGGCAGTGGCGCGATAGTTGTGTGCTCGCCTGTCAACCTCGTGGTTGTAGGTTTGATTCCTGCCGTTGTCTATGTCATATTATATTCCATTAAAAACATATGCTAAGAATTGTCATAAAATAAGTTGCTGCTTTGCTCATTACATGCTGTTTAGGCATAACACTAACAACATGTGATTGAGTAAACTAGCATACCCATAAAATATGACAACGAAATAAATAAAATAATGCGAATTATAAGGGTCATAAATAAATAAGACATGGTAATTCTCTCCGCATTAGTTCAGCCGCCATCCCTGGAGATAAATCTGAGACATCAACCAGCACTAGTCTCAGAACATCGCGCCACACATCTTTCCTATCCTTCTTTCTCTTCTTCCACCGGATGCCCGCGCTGTGTTAAGAAAAACATATAAAGGGTATTCATAATCCCTTGAGCGCGTGCAAAGTTATATAAAAAAAAAAAAAAATGTAGTACAACGTTGGATATACCATCGACTCCTGCTGATTTCTTTTTCTTTAGTGAATCAAAGATGAGCTGGAGCTCAATCTTCGAAATTAACAGGGAACTGGTCCCATTTCGCTCGGCGATTATGGCATTTGCCAAATTTTCATCATTAAACCCGGTGAAACTAAGGTTCTCAGATCGCCACTGCGTTATATCGTTCTGGAGGTAAAAGTGGTGAACCAGAGCTCTGCTCTCCAGGTCATGGTTCGGGCGAATGCTAGCATTCACCTTTTACACTTGCTGGAAAGCAGCCCCCACAGCCTCCACCTTCTCCTGCGGATCTTCGATTATGAAGAGGTCATCGTCCAAGACGGCGTCATCTGGGTCTATGCCTGCTGTCAGAAGTACGTCTCTGTTTTGTGTCGTCCTCTGGAGCTTAAGACACGGAAGGTCGTTTTGATCTTTTCTTCTGAATATCTTATTAATTTGTGGGAACATACTCGGGTCGGTAGCGTTCACGACCCGAATTTTGTTGTCCCAAAACAAATTAATGGACAACCTATAATTTTCTTTGATCAATTGGTTGATGTTTTTGATGGACGACTTCAGTGTCTTTATCTCCAGATCTCGTGTGTCAGTAAACCGTCTGTACAAGCGTTTTAGTCTTGTCAGTAAGCCACTTTTTTGTCTGTGTAGTGCATCAATTGTCGCGTTACGGTACATGTCAGTTGCGTTAGGTTCTTTGTATTTCGGTATTATCCAGTTCATTGTTCGTTGAATTGTTTCGTCCATTTGCACTAAGTATCTGTCAATTTCAATATTTTTCAGGTTCCTGTCATTTGGTGGGGATATACCATTTGAACGTAATTCGCTCGAAAAGACGTTCGAGAAGCGTGGCCAGCGCACCTTACTGTAATTGTAAGTATGCACCGGTACATACTCCTCCAACTCCATAAGCTCGTTCGGAAGTTGTATTACGGCGGAGAGTCCGCAGTGGTCACTGTCGTACTCGATCGTTCTTAAACAATTTTTAGGCCGATGGCCCACAGTGTCACTAATTGTTAGTCTTGCGTCTTTCAACAATAGATCCAGATAGGCATCGCTTCTTGGAAACGATGGCCTGTCTGTAGCGAGGAGTTCAATGCGATACTCCAAGTTGTATCGACCCATTTAATTATACAGATGGTTACCACGAGGATTTTGTATTTGATTTCCCCAATCTATATGTTTGGCATTCAAATCACCAGGCAATATGTAGTAGTTTTCTTCTGAGCTCAATCTTAAGCATTCAAAAAGCTTTTCAAGTTCTGCTATAAATTCTGTTGGCTGAGGTCTTTCCGGTGCATAGGCAGCGATCACATACATTCGCTTCCCCTGTTGGAGATGAATGCATATGATGCATTCCTCTAACGTCCTAAATCTTCGCACATCACTATTATATATTACCTTATGACTAATGCCTTTACGTATAAATATTGCGACGCCTCCTCCTTGAGTGGAGTTGGGTCGGTCTCTTCTTACTATATTGTAATTGTTGTTAGTCAATTTATGTTTCTGGTTAAGCTTAGTTTCGCTAGCCATAAACGCATCTGGACTTATGTCTTTAAGCAATTGGAATAAATTCGCCCTACGTTCGGTCCTAATCAGTGAATTTACATTCACAGCTAGGATCTTAAAGGGCCTCTCCGGCAGCGTGCCCTTAACCTCTAAGTTGCGTTAAGCTCGGAAAAACAGAGTAGAGATAATCCACCCTAGTCGCCTGCTCCCAGAGCCGGTTTTGGAGGCCAGTCAACTGGCCCTGGATGGCCAGCAGAATGCCCATAATATCCGCCTGTGTCGCCGGCGCCTTAGGTACGCGGGCCTGTTGGGCGACCTTTGGTGTAGGCTGTACCGTGCTTCCCCTTCCTGACGCCATTTGGGCGTAAGAAATTTGGGGGTTGACGGGCGTTGTTGTAGGATGGCGCACTGTTGGACGCTTTTCTACCACTGTTTGCCTTGCTACTTTATTGCTCTCTATAAGCTGAAACGTCGGGCAATTAGCGGGGTGTCCGCCGCTCGGCAGAGTACACATTTAAGCTGGGTCCTATCTTCGACCCGTTCCCTTCCTAACTTGCATTCATCTGCATTGTGGTTCTCTCCACACTTAACGCAGCGTGACTGCATTTCGCAGTTTGCTGCGGCGTGGCCGAACCTTTGGCAGCGCATGCATTGAAGCATGTCGCCGCGCCTTTTCAATTTGTCCCAAGTTACAACCTGGCAGTGGAGGACGGAGATACTCCTCAAACTATCCAGTTTGCTGCTGGGTGAGAGTTGAACAAGGAAGAAGGCAAGACTCCGCTTCTTCCGCCTAGCTCTAACTGTAGAGAACGGCTTGACCCCGATAAAGTCAAGATCTTCATTGGCTTTTTGGCGGAGTTCACTTAATGCATAGCATGCTTATCGTTATTTAATCTTTTTATAGTAAAATTTTGAACTATGGTTAACTTACACAGATTTATGGTATCCTGTAACTCCATTTTATAAGTATTTATGGGTGGCACGTTTTCTTTTTTCGTAATCGGCGGCTGTGGCTGCTGCTGCTGAGACTGACTTTTCTGCTGCTGTTAATTCTGCTGCTTTTGATTCTGCTGCTGCTGTTTTTCTTGCGGTTGTTTCTGGGCTTATGTCTGCTGCTGTTGCTGTTGTTTTTGCCGTTGTTGTTTTGGCTGCTGCTGTGGCTGTTGTTTTTGTAATTGTTCTTTTTCCTGTTGTTGTTCTTGTTCGTCGAGTTCTTTTAGTTGTTTCGCTCGGCGCGCTTCTTGGCTGGCCTTAACTTTGCTTTTCAACTTTTGGATTTCTGCCTCCAATGCTTCAATTTGAGCGACCATTATTTGTTCCTCCTCCTCCTCAGATGACGCCCCTGATGTGGAGAGGTCCACGAAGGCAGTACTATCGCCCGTCGTGAAGTGCCCTTCTCCTTCCTCAGACATATATTCAATACCCTCTTCGGGTGAAGTGCCTAGCTGGGTTTGTCTTGCTGCCTCTGACGTCTCGTCTATATCGGACGTATTCACCCCAGCTGGCAGATTTGCTGAGGTGGCCGTGGATCTCCTCCTTACCAAATTTGGTGCGCACTTGATCCTCTTTCTGCGCTTCTGGTTAGCATCGGATGATGTTGCCGTTGTTGTTATTGCTGTTGATGTTGTTGCTGCAGAATCACTGCTTGTAAGTATCTTTCGATGTTCCCTCAGCTGATGCCATCGCTGGCCTCATTGGCCCTAGGGCACCTTTCGATGCACCGGTGCTTAAACTCCTCCTCCTTTGATTGTTTTCTCAACCAATAAAGTTTTCCACTTCACGGTTGTGAAAAAATTTGCAAAGTTCTGACTGATGCCCGGCTGGGAATCGAAATGGCGACCCTCCGATTCTCGGTCGGCCACTCTACCACTGTGCTACTGCACCACTTAAGAAATGTTGGTTTAATGTTAAACTTAAACTGACACACGAAATTTAATTTGGATAAAAACTGGGAAGCCGAAAACGTGTTAACACCTCCACAGTACGAGATCGACTGAAGGGATTATACTACCCTTTACATGTTTCAACACAGCGCGGGCGTTAGGTTATGATAAGGAAGAGAAAGAGGATAGGAAAGATGTTTAGCGCGATGTTCTGATACTGGAGGTGGTTGTTGTCTCTGATTTCATTTCCAGGGTTGGCGGCTGAACTAATGCGGAGAAATTTCCGTGCCTTATTTATCTATATCCTGCATAATTCGCATTATTTTTTTTCATTCATTGTCATATTTATCGGTATACTAGTTTTACTCAATCACATGTTGTTAGTTCTATGCCTAAACAGCATGTAATAAGTAAGCCAGCAACTTGTATGACAATTCTTTTAGAATTGGTTTTTAATGGAAAAATAAGAGGACATAGACTACCAAAAATATATATTTTTGGTACTATACCTTGAGCACATTTGGTATTATTTCTATTTTTATATAACCATCTTAACCGAGTCTTACCAGCAACACGTCAACCTATCAACAAATAGTATTAATAACTAAACAATTTTTTCTTCCGGTTCATGTCTCGGCTAAGCATAAAAAATCACCTTTTACACTAGGAGCTAACAATTCCGGATCTTTTCATGAAACAAAAAAAACAATAAGAATATAAAAAGTTTTTAATTTTTATTTTTCGCGACATAAGATTCAATTTCTGAACTAATAATAGAGATTAAGCTATTGGATGCTTCAAATTGTGTTCGTGACATCAAATTCATTTAAGGAGTGTCGTGTCGCGGTATTTGCGGGAAATCTTTTCATCTATTATGCCTCGGTTTGGGTAAGAGGTCGTGTAGTTATATAAAGGACTACCTACCCCTACCCCTCTCGCACGAGCTCCTAGCCATCCTATGTCTTAATGACTCAAGAAAGGATACTATTGCCGATTATAATCGTTTTCATAAAAATGTGTTAACGCAATTTAATCATTTTGGCGAATTGCCAAGAAGCATAGAAACATTGGACAACTCTATAGAAACCCTTAGTAAACGGTACTTATCTAACCAGTCGTCTCTTGATAAACAACTTTCATCCATCATACAATTACTAAGCTTGCGGCGTGACCACACTAATTGTCGTTCCGAAAATTTTAACGGTCTCATTCGCTCCTCGCTTATTTCCGGTCTGAGTTCGTATCCCATTGAAAATATTAACAATGAAATCGAAATAATTCGGTCCGACCTTGACCTGATCTTTCAAAATACATCAAGTTCAAGGTCAACTGCATCTTGTCAACCTATATCTGCACTTCAAGGCCTAGCCTCTAAGATGAATGATATTAGTAGTAAGCTGGTAGCAACCCGCCTATCTTTCAACGATATTAATGACGAAATAAAAATAATATCAAGCAAAATTATTGAAACCCGGTCAAAAGTTCTACCCTAGAAGTTGAGCAAATTTAAAAGCCCAGCCGATTTCACACCTTGTTTGGTACAAAGCACTCCTACTTATGCTGAATTCAATATCATAAATGTCACAAAATCAATAAATCTAGTTTTAAAACCTTCATTCCAACCAAATATCAATGTTTGTTCACTTCCGCTAACGAAAATTCTGCCTCGTTTGGCAAAATTATATTTTCTATATGGACTACAAGAATTATTGGAAATTCCATCAATAATGATTTCAATAAAGTAACAAATAAAGTAATTATAAATAAATCTAAGCCCAATTCTCCCCCCCCCCCCAGAACCCTGTCTCACTATCTCCACTCTTCATCTCTTCACCCATTCAAAAATACCCATCTCCCCCAATAAAAACGTAGATCTTTTAATATAAATCCTATTTCCACTTGGAACGTATGTTCTTCTGGCAAAGTAAAGTATAGTGATTTTATTTGTTCTCACACTCTAAATCCTACATCCCAACCGCCAACTTCGTCAAATCAAGGTTCTTTCAAATCGGGACATCCCCCTCTTCTTCGTTCTAAAATCTTCGATCCTATGTTTCCATCTGTTGTCAAGCTCACTTCCAAATTTAGTGACAATAACCAATTAATGAAATCGACGGCCTGATGTCAAGGTTACGTGATACCAAGCTATATGAGAATGTTCATCTTTACCTCCCGTTTTTACACGACAAGCCCAACTCTATCTGCATAAACGGTAAAAACAAAACCAGCATTTTGGTATCTATTCTAGAAGGAAAGATTTCCAACTGACCCTTCAGTCCTCAAAAGTATCAATACACGGTTTCATAAAGGCTTAAATATATCACCCTCTACAGTTTCAAAAGACCTCGCCACATACGCTTCACACGTTTACTCAAAACGTTCTCCGTTCGTTAATCGTCTTCAAAAGCCACGCCTTTAACAATAAACCTGCCCTGCAGCAATTGTCTTATAACAAAACCCCAACTAACATGTCCCTCTATTATCAAAATATAAGAGGACGACGTAACAAAACATCCTTTGTATTTCCCAATTACCAAAAATTTTCTTTTGACGTTTTCGCTCTTACAGTAACAAACATCGACCCCAATTTTCTTGTTAACGAGTTATTAACCTTAGACTGCATTGTCTTTCGCGCTGATGGGATACGTATTGAGAATGGCTCCTCCGGAAGTGGTGTTCTCTTAGCTTTGCACAATACATATAATTCAACTCTAGTCGAAATCTCCAATTCAGCTGTTTTGGAATTCGTGGGCATTAAAATATTTGTCTCTAGACGGTATGTTTACATTATTTGTTGCTACATTAGGCCATCACAACCTATTCAAGCTTATCAATCAATAGTTGACTCATTTAATTCCCTTTTCGAAGCTACAGCACCGAAGGACGATTTTATTATCTTAGGAGATTTTAATTTACCAGATTTAATAAGGACATTATCAGAAAATTATTTATTTATTTATTTTTTCTCATTAATAACTTATATACAATATACTACTAATAAATGTTTAACAAGAGCACTAGCAGCGTTATACTATCGGCTCTTTGGTAAACGAAAAAAAGAATTATAACTTAATTTTAAGCAAGCATAATATTTGGTTAATAATTAAAATGTTAAGTTTAGTAGGTTCTTTTAATAATTCAATGGGTTTGAAATTTGTGTTGACTTTGCTTAAAGTTGAGTTTGATAAGAGGATGTAGGGCCTGAGGAGGCGGCTGATGGTGATGTTGTTTTGACATATTGGGCAGGTCAGTGGAGGTTCGTTTTTAAGAAGATATTGGTGCACTACACGGGTATGCCCTAGTCGGGGCCGGACAAAGTTTGTTATCATTTCTTTAGAATTCATTGTCGGATAGGTTGGTTGTATTTTATTTGGGTTGAATGCTGTGTAGTGATGGTTGTATTCCTTCCACATTATGAATTTTTTTTTCATGAATCTTATAATAAATCAGTCTTTGCAGGTCACGTTGGGAGTAATGATCAAATGTGTAGACTTGCGTAATATGAACGTCGTTAGCGGTTCTATCTGCCAATTTGTTACCCTATATTCCCAAATATCCTGGGGTCCAAATAAGCTTTAGTTTTGATGGTTTTGTTAGGCTGGCGGAACAGATTGCAAATTTGACTGATGTATTGAAACATTTTTTTATGGCTGCAAATATTTCCACCGCTTCCGCAGTAGAAATAGATGATGTGTTGATGACCTTGTATAAGTGTGCTGCCCACTACTTAAATGACTGTGGTATTGTCTTAATTCTTGGAGTGAATAGGAGCTTCCAACCATTGATGGATAGTTTTGCTGATGTTTCGAGGAAGACTTGTTTATAAAGGGTTATCCATTTTGCGGTTTCAAAAGTAAAAGAAAATAAAACACATATAAAATATTTTTTTTCATATTTCTCTTTTATTATTAAGTTTGAACGTTGACATTATGTGTGAAACACTACATCATCTAAATGAGCAACACGCGAATTGTTGCACGCATGGATTTTTTTGAGGTAATTTTCGACCACTTTTTGACACATATTGGGCGGTATCTCAGCCATAACTTGGCGAATGTTGGTTTTCAAGAGTTAAAGGCTTATCTGCATAAACACGGATATCGCCACGACGAGAAATTACACGGCGAGGGAATGTCTCTTGCAATAAAGCCATATTCGCTCGAGTTGTGTGGCATGTGGCACATTTGTTGAAAACACATATTCTCCAAGTCATATTCTTCAACAGCGGGCAAAAAAAGTCGATTATCATATGACCATAACGCTCCGAATTGACGGTGACAGTCTTTCCATCGTCGTTTTCGAAGAAGGAAGGTCCAATCACACCTCCGGACCAAAGAGTGCCCCAAACAGTGACTTTTTGTGGATGTAATGGCCTCTCTTCAATTACTTGAGGATTCTCAGAACCCCAAATACGACAATTTTGTTTATTTACATACCCACCGAGTGGAAATGTGCTTCGTCGCTGAAGAAAATTTTGTTCGAAAAGTCGCCGTCCACCACCTGTTGTTCAAGCACCCATTCGACGTATCTAGGACGTTCTGAATGGTCAACTGGCTTCAGTTGTTGTGTGAGCTAGACCTTATATGAATGCAGGTGTAGATCCAAATACAAACTACGCCATAATATGCCGTAAGACAGTCCTAATTCCTGAGAACGACGAGGAATCGACACATTCGGGTCTTCGGCAACACTTTCACTTATAGCAACGATATTTTCAGTGGTATGAGCGAAACGATGATGCACAGACCTCACAATATCTGTAACCAATCCAGTCTCTCCAAATTTCTTCACAATTTTGCCAATTGCTTGCGTAGTTGGGCGATTATGTAATCCATAATATCCTCTTAAGGCACGAAATGTAGCTGTGGCAGAATCACCATTTTTGTAGTAGGTTTTAACAATTTTTATGCGTTGCGCGATTGTTCAGCAATCCATTTTCGTAAATGTCAGACTTGCAACTGAAAAAAAAATTGGTTTAACAACTTAGTTTGACATATGTCGAATTCCAGCCCTATGATTTTGAAACCGCAAAATGGATAACTCTTTACATATCTGAATTGGTATTTTGTTTTTTGAGGTCAGAAAATTAATTATTCTATGTCCCTTGCAATATCACTTCCGAAAAGGAATCTATCTTCTTAAATAGACTATTTGAATCTAGCCTTTTTCCAATAAGTAATGTTACAAGCAGCTTAAACAGACAACTAGACCTTCTATTTTCATCTGATCCTTCTAACTCAGTCGTCACAGAATGCCATCTCCATCTCTCCAGCCTTGATCTATATCATCCCCCTATTTCTCTTGTGTTCTCTTATGATCAAGGAATTTCAATCTTAGTTTCTGAAGACGCCGACTATTTCACCTTTCGCTAAGCCAACTTTATTCAACTTAACATCCTTTTAAATTATATTAATTACACTCTTTTTGACCTATCACAATTGCTCTCAGTTTCTTCTACACTTATATCTTTGAATGTATTATGCAATGTATTCCTTACACAGCGCATAAAGTTATATGTCTTCTCATCCATGGTACACCAAGGAGCTACGCAGTCTTCGAAATCTTAGAAATAAGTTTTGGAAAAATATTGCTACGAACAAGCCTCATACCATTTTTCGTTTGTTAGTTGTATCTAATTTTAATTATTTTTAGTCTATCTTTAAGTTTAGTTTATAAGTAAAATAGAAAAATATGTAAAGATACCGAGTTTTTTGGCAATAACTTTTCTTGGTTTAAAAAAAATAAAATAATTAGATTTAATTAAAATAGTTTTTAGGTCGAAAGACATTAGTATTAGTATTAGCCAGTAAATTAGTTGTAAGTTATTGATAATTAGGCTAGTTTTAAACATTTTTGTCTAGCTTTAAGATAGTTATAAGTTAATATTAAATAAAAATTAAATTAAAAAAAAAAAAAAAAACGATTTTTCTTTTCTTAGCGAATCACTCTACCACGACTACCTCAACGAAATGCAGATTGGTATGATCTCGGCACCTAAGCGGTTTTACCAATTTATAAATGCCAAAAGAAAATCAGATGGTTACCCTTCCACTTTCAATTTTAACAATATTTCCGCAAAAGACCCCATGTTATTGTTAACTTCTTCGCTAATTTTTTCAGTCAATCTTATAGTAACATAGATAATGAACCTGACATTGAATATTTAAGCTGCCTGTCTAACAGTCCAACCTCCTCAGTCGTTTCTGTCGAAATAAGTGAATCGATGGTTTTTGAAAAGATAAACTCTCTTAAGGACGAATTCTCCCCTGGTCCCAATGGTGTCCCTGCAATTTTTCTAAAAAAAATGTGTTAAGGCCCTTTACATTACTCTAACAAACCTTTTCAGACTTTCACTCTCGCAAAGCGTGTTCCCATCTATTTGGAAAAATTCTTTTACTTTGTCAATTCATAAAAAAAGTCAAAAGAATGACATCGAGAATTATCGCTGATCGCAAAACTTTCTTTAATCCCCAAGCTGTTCGAAAGCATTATCTACGACACTCTTTATTTTTACAGTAAATCAATTATTTCACAATCACAACATGGTTTTTTGAAGGGTAAGTCAACTACAACGAACCTAACTCAATTCGTTTCTATGGCGCTCTGTGCTCTAGAAAATGGCAATGATGTCAATGTGATTACAAGCGACTTCAGCAAGGTTGTCAACAAAATTAATCACCATTTTATTTATGCCAAACTTGGAGCTTTCGGTTTTCCACCATTGTTTATCAAATGGGTGAAATCTTACTTAGAGGACCGACAATATATGGTAGTATACAGATGCTCGGTAACTGAACCTACCGAACAACAATTTGTTTCTTATTCGGAATCTATTTTGCAGATCCTTATTTTTCTGTGGATCAATCTCTATTTTTACTAACAATAGTAGAATTGAATGCATTTATTTTGACAACTAGTAGATTAATGTACACGAATACAATTCTACAACATATCGAAAACAAAATCATTTCAAATCGCTTTTCATCAAATTCTATATTTAGCAATGGAAATGGAAAGAAAAACTTACTTTTGCTCAAGTAAAACAGAATCATCTCTCCGCACTCGTTATTCTTTACTCAATCAATAAGGAAAAGCACAACGAAAAAAGAGCGACAACTCAGTAATTTTATTTACTGGTGGCGGGCACCTTTCGAAAGATACTATTACACGGTGCAAAACAATTCAAACACCACGTAACTGACTTGAATAGAATGGACACGCGGTCGATCTCGCAGCACTTCAAAAACCGCTCTGTCAAAGTTAAAATGCATAGAAACTTAAATTTGCAATTTAAAAGTTTGCAAAAAAAAAACTACAAAATCAATTAAAAACACGATAGCCTGCTCTTTATGCCGCGAATCCATTAGAAATATTTATTTCGGCCATTATTGCAGATACTACTACTAAAAATTTATATTTCTTTGCTTTATGGGCAAACGTAAATTGTTAAATTTCACTCTTCTCCAAGAAACACTAAGCGCCTTATGTACTCTAGAATAGGTATAATCTGATTTTTTAAATGAATTATTAAAATTTAATATGAAAATAACTATGGACAAGATTCAATGTTTTGTGAGAAATTTGTGCACGATTAATGTGGGAAGTCATGAAATGTCAAATTTTATTTCTTCGTTTATTTCTTCTGAGAAGATAAGAAATAAATACAGATTCTCATGTCTAATTAAAAAAAAAAAGGGCTCCCACACGAATTATAGACTACATGGCTCATTTCTTTCAATCAAATATTTCAAGTGGACGCCTAGGGTTATAATATATTTTTTTTAGGCAATTTAAAGATGAGACAAGAAAAAGTAGGTAGTGCCGCGAACCGAACGAAAAAAACCAAAAAAGAAGGTCTCATTTTTGCATCATTTATTTCTTTAGCAGGTCAAAAATCTTTTTTTGGAGGAAATCTTCGCGTCTGGTTTTGCTTTGAATACATGCATATAAAAAAGATTGTGTTTTCATTAAAGCTAAGGATTGTGCTTGGCTATTCTCTACCTTTTTACTTGAGCTAAGCACAACATGCTACTTAAATGGCAAACTGGTGACCGACTGCATTACGTTTCATGAGTGAAATCAATGATAATCTCTCCTATATGACCGCTTTCATATAGGATTTAATCAAGGCCTATTTTCATTGAGGAGTGAATTTCCTACTGGGTTAGTGTGTTTGGAAACGAAAGTTTGGCTGTAGTATGGGGGAGCCTTAACGGATTTCTTTTATACACAGCTGGTTACTCCGATTTGACAGAAATGCAAAAACATCATGTTCTAATTAATTGAAGACAATTTATATTTTCAAAAAGCAAATTTGATTGATTTTCTTTTTTCGATGCTGGGCATTCTTGAGTACCTGTGATTTGTCAACAAGTATTAGCATTTTTTGAATAAGATCCTCCATTGGACTGGCCTTAAGCAGAACTTTCAGTTCTTCTTTCATTTCTTTTATTCACCATAAAACTGAAATCAGATTATACTTAATCTAACGACATATATTCACCGGGGGAGAGCTTACGATTTAGTATTGTTCCGAAATCGATGGGTTGCTGTACAATATCCAGATAGAAGTGCACTTCATTTATTTATTATACGAGTAGTTTATTATTAAATATTTATTTAACTAAAATAAAATAAGAAAGGACAACTTCCGATCACCGCAGTAAACAATTTATTTAATGTAAGCTAAAAAATGGAATGTCAAAAGGTAATCACAGCTGCCAATAATGCAAAGTAAAAAATGTTCATGACCCAGACCGTTTTATTTTCACGGGCTGAACTATATGGGTCATTGAGCATAATAAAACGCGGCTATTGTTAATCTCAAACGAATATTAAGTCTGATCCAAACTTTTTTTGGGCAGAAATTGGCAAATTGTCAAAACTTGAAGAGTGGGGATAAATTCTCTCAGAGAGAAATAAAATGGAAAAAAAGTCTGGAACGGTTTTCTAGCAGTTTTCTGCCCATTCTTAAACGTCAAAAACACATGAATGATGAAAACAAGATTACGACACTTCTTTTTTTGTCTAATTTTATTGACTTCACCACAGACAAACAAATCTGGAAATTGTTGTTTGTCCGATGTGAATTAATAGGTTTTTGTCTCTCAATAAAATAAGACAAAAAAGAAGTGTCGTAATCTTGTTTTCTATAATTCATGTCCAAAACATGATATAATACAAATACAAAGGTGGCAATTATCTCAAAGTGCACGTGAAGCTAAAAATTGTTAATTAAAGTGTATTCAAGCAAACTTTTTGACGCTAAAAAATATTTTAAAATGGACAAAAAAGCGTTTTTTGCATCATTTATTTCTTTAGCAGGTCAAAAATCTTTTTTTGGAGGAAATCTTCGCGTCTGGTTTTGCTTTGAATACATGCATATAAAAAAGATTGTGTTTTCATTAAAGCTAAGGATTGTGCTTGGCTATTCTCTACCTTTTTACTTGAGCTAAGCACAACATGCTACTTAAATGGCAAACTGGTGACCGACTGCATTACGTTTCATGAGTGAAATCAATGATAATCTCTCCTATATGACCGCTTTCATATAGGATTTAATCAAGGCCTATTTTCATTGAGGAGTGAATTTCCTACTGGGTTAGTGTGTTTGGAAACGAAAGTTTGGCTGTAGTATGGGGGAGCCTTAACGGATTTCTTTTATACACAGCTGGTTACTCCGATTTGACAGAAATGCAAAAAAATCATGTTCTAATTAATTGAAGACAATTTATATTTTCAAAAAGCAAATTTGATTGATTTTCTTTTTTCGATGCTGGGGATTCTTGAGTACCTGTGATTTGTCAACAAGTATTAGCATTTTTTGAATAAGATCCTCCATTGGACTGGCCTTAAGCAGAACTTTCAGTTCTTCTTTCATTTCTTTTATTCACCATAAAACTGAAATCAGATTATACTTAATCTAACGACATATATTCACCGGGGGAGAGCTTACGATTTAGTATTGTTCCGAAATCGATGGGTTGCTGTACAATATCCAGATAGAAGTGCACTTCATTTATTTATTATACGAGTAGTTTATTATTAAATATTTATTTAACTAAAATAAAATAAGAAAGGACAACTTCCGATCACCGCAGTAAACAATTTATTTAATGTAAGCTAAAAAATGGAATGTCAAAAGGTAATCACAGCTGCCAATAATGCAAAGTAAAAAATGTTCATGACCCAGACCGTTTTATTTTCACGGGCTGAAATATATGGGTCATTGAGCATAATAAAACGCGGCTATTGTTAATCTCAAACGAATATTAAGTCTGATCCAAACTTTTTTTGGGCAGAAATTGGCAAATTGTCAAAACTTGAAGAGTGGGGATAAATTCTCTCAGAGAGAAATAAAATGGAAAAAAAGTCTGGAACGGTTTTCTAGCAATTTTCTGCCCATTCTTAAACGTCAAAAACACATGAATGATGAAAACAAGATTACGACACTTCTTTTTTTGTCTAATTTTATTGACTTCACCACAGACAAACAAATCTGGAAATTGTTGTTTGTCCGATGTGAATTAATAGGTTTTTGTCTCTCAATAAAATAAGACAAAAAAGAAGTGTCGTAATCTTGTTTTCTATAATTCATGTCCAAAACATGATATAATACAAATACAAAGGTGGCAATTATCTCAAAGTGCACGTGAAGCTAAAAATTGTTAATTAAAGTGTATTCAAGCAAACTTTTTGACGCTAAAAAATATTTTAAAATGGACAAAAAAGTGTATTGTTAAACAAATTTTGTTGCTGTCGTGTTTGGATAGGAATCACTCTCAGATGATGCATATTGAGATGCAAGCAGTCAAAAGGAAGAATGAAGAATTTCGTAAGGTGGCAATTGTATTAGCATTAAAAGAAAAAAGGACTTGCATGAAAGGGAGTTTGTGACACATTTCCGGATAAGAAGAAGCCTTTTCGAAAGACTGGCGGAAAGATTTGAGTGCTCTAACTACTTTCCGAAGCTGCAATCAGAAAACAAAGTCAATGCGCTCAAAATCCCAGCAATGTTCCTTTCGTTTGCTGGACATGGAGCATGCAGCTTCAGATTTAGGAGATCGGTTTAGCCTTTCCGTTTCCTCCGTATCGCGTATTGTTGAAAGATTCACAATGTTCATGAGCAGTCTTAGCCCATCAGTCATTAAGTGGCCAAATGAGGCAAAGAAAATACGAACCAGCACATTCTTTAAAAACAAAGCTGGGTTTTCTAAGGCAATTGGTAAGTTAACAAAAACCCATTAACATATTATTCCATTTTTGGATACACTTTAAATATCACCAATAGATAATGTACTTTATTAATCCCATAATTTATTTTATTTTAATAGGTTGTATAGCCATTACACACATCGTAATTGATCCGCCAGCTATAAAGAAGGATAAATACATAGATAGGAAAAGAAGGACAAGCATTTTTTTTAAATTTAACTATATGCCTGTAATACATAAGGCCTTTTAAATGCAGCCTGAATTGCACGGCACTAGTTTGGCACAGTGGATTTGAGAACCAGGTATTGACTGTCTCATTTCAACCCATGGGTGGCATCCAATTAAAATTGGAGGCATAGAAAAGAATTGTAAACAAAAGATTGTGTACAAGCAATATGCAATGAACAAAAAAAATTATAGATGTAAATATGGGCTTCCCAGGTTCATGCCATGATAGCTGGGTGTACAGGAATTCACCTATTTGTGAAAAATTACCTGACTGTGGTGGTAAATATGGGTGTTAAATATAAGAAAGCATTTTTTCAAAGTTAATTTGTTTCAGATTATTATGTAGTGGGTGATTCGGCATATCCGTGTACTATATTTGGTGACACTTTACAGATACAACGGGCACCTTACCAATGAGCAAAAGATGTTTAACATAAAGTTGACCTCATGCCGTGTCACCATAGAGCATAGTTTCGGGATATTGAAACAAAAATTTCGACAGTTATATTACTGTAAGCTGAAGGGCATACCAAAAATATGCTACTTCATAAGAGCATGCTGTGTTCTTCACAACATAGCTGGAGAGGACGGTATAGATTTGCATAAGAAGTTTTTCTTAATAATACAAATTCTATATACTACTGAAATACATCAGCCAAGTAGAAGACTTAGCACTATAATATTTGGACTTGTTGAATTATTGATTCAAAATAGCTTTTAACGGCCTTTAGTCCAACAAAGGAATCAATAATTCAACAAGTCCAAATATTATAGTGCTAAGTCTTCTACTTGGGTGATTAATTCAGTAGTATATAGAATTTGTATTATTAAAAAAAAACTTCTTATATAAATAATGCCAGGCCATGGGCAAAAAACAAAAATTTCCAATTTAATGATTAGGAATTCTAGTCTTGTTGGATATAGTTCACACTAGATGTTCTTCACGAAATCTATGTTAGATGAACTGAACTTGGCAAAAATTGCGTATTGACAAGGGTCCTCACTAGTCAACTGATGAGTCCATGTGAGATCGCCGGGACGAAATGCCAATTTTTGTTGGTCTAAAGGCCGTTAAAAGCTATTTTGAATCAATAATTCAACAAGTCCAAATATTATAGTGCTAAGTCTTCTACTTGGCTGATGTATTTCAGTAGTATATAGAATTTGTATTATTAAAAAAAACTTCTTATGCAAATCTATACCGTCCTCTCCAGCTTTTTTTTTTTTTTTTTTTTTTTTTTTTATAACTTTGCACGCGCTCAAGGGATTATGAATACCCTTTATATGTTTTTCTTAACACAGCGCGGCATCCGGTGGAAGAAGATAAAGAAGGATAGGAAAGATGTGTGGCGCGATGTTCTGAGACTAGAGCTAGTTGTTGTCTCAGATTTATCTCCAGGGATGGCGGCTGAACTGATGGAGAGAATTACCGTGTTTTATTTATATATGTCCCTTATAATTCGCATTATTTTACTTATTTCGTTGCCATATTTTATGGGTATGCTAGTTTACTCAATCACATGTTGTTAGTGTTATGCCTAAACAGTATGTAATGAGCAAAGCATAACTTATTTTATGACAATTTTTAGAATTGGTTTTTAATGGAATATAAGAAGACATAGACAACGGCAGGAATCGAACCTGCAACCACGAGGTTGACAGGCGAGCACACAACTATCGCGCCACGGCCACCGCCAGCTATGTTGTGAAGAACACAGCATGCTCTTATGAAGTAGCATATTTTTGGTATGCCCTTCAGCTTACAGTAATATAACTGTCGAAATATTTGTTTCAATATCCCGAAACTATGCTCTATGGTGACACGGCATGAGGTCAACTTTATGTTAAACATCTTTTGCTCATTGGTAAGGTGCCCGTTGTATCTGTAAAGTGTCACCAAATATAGTACACGGATATGCCGAATGCATATCCGTGTACTATATTTGCATAATAATCTGAAACAAATTAACTTTGAAAAAATGCTTTCTTATATTTAACACCCATATTTACCACCACAGTCAGGTAATTTTTCACAAATAGGTGAATTCCTGTACACCCAGCTATCATGGCATGAACCTGGGAAGCCCATATTTACATCTATAAATTTTGTTCATTGCATATTGCTTGTACACAATCTTTTGTTTACAATTCTTTTCTATACCTCCTATTTTAATTGGATGCCACCCATGGGTTGAAATGAGACAGTCAATACCTGGTTCTCAAATCCACTGTGCCAAACTAGTGCCGTGCAATTCAGGTTGCATTTAAAAGGCCTTATGTATTACAGGCATATAGTTAAATTTAAAAAAAAAACTTGTCCTTCTTTTCCTATCTATGTATTTAGCCTTCTTTATAGCTGGCGTATCAATTACGATGTGTGTACCGGCTATACAACCTATTAAAATAAAACAAATTATGGGATTAACAAAGTACATTATCTCTTGGTGATATTTAAAGTGTGTCCAAAAATGGAATAATATGTTAATGGGTTTTTGTTAACTTACCAATTGCCTTAGAAAACCCAGCTTTGTTTTTAAAGAATGTGCTGGTTCGTATTTTCTTTGCCTCATTTGGCCACTTAATGACTGATGGGCTTAGACTGCTCAGGAACATTGTGAATCTTTCAACAATGCGCGATACGGAGGAAACCGAAAGGCTAAACCGATCTGCTAAATCTGAAGCTGCATGCCCCATGTCCAGCAAACGAAAGGAACATTGCTGGGATTTTGAGCGCATTGACTTTGTTTTCTGATTGCAGCTTCGGAAAGTAGTTAGAGCACTCAAATCTTTCCGCCAGTCTTTCTTCTTATCCGGAAATGTGTCACAAACTCCCTTTCATGCAAGTCCTTTTTTCTTTTAATGCTAATGCAATTGCCACCTTACGAAATTCTTCATTCTTCCTTTTGACTGCTGGCATCCCAATATGCATCATCTGAGAGTGATTCCTATCCAAACACGACAGCAACAAAATTTGTTTAACAATACACTTTTTTATCCATTTTAAAATATTTTTTAGCGTCAAAAAGTTTGCTTGAATACACTTTAATTAACAATTTTTAGCTTCACGTGCACTTTGAGATAATTGCCACCTTTGTATTTGTATTATATCATGTTTTGGACATGAATTAAAGAAAACAAGATTACGACACTTCTTTTTTGTCTTATTTTATTGAGAGACAAAAACCCATTAATTCACATCGGACAAACAACAATTTCCAGATTTGTTTGTCTGTGGTGAAGCAAGTAAAATTATACAAAAAAAGAAGTGCCGTAATCTTGTTTTCATCATTCATGTGTTTTTGACGTTTAAGAATGGGCAGAAAATTTCCAGAAAACCGTTCCAAACTTTTTTTTCCATTTTATTTCTCTCTGAGCGAATTTTATCCCCACTCTTCAAGTTTTGACAATTTGCCAATTTCTGCCCAAAAAAAGTCTGGATCAGACCTAATATTAGTTTGAGATTAACAATAGCCGCGTTTTATTATGCTCAATGACCCATATAGTTCAGCCCGTGAAAATAAAACGGTCTGGGTCATGAACATTTTTTACTTTGCAATTTAATGATTAGGAATTCTAGTCTTGTTGGATATAGTTCACACCAGATGTTCTTCACAAAATCTATGTTAGATGAACTGAACTTGGCAAAAATTGCGTATTTACAAAGGTCCTCACTAGTCAACTGATGAGTCCATGTGAGATCGCCGGGACGAAACGCCAATTTTTGTTGGACTAAAGGCCGTTAAAAGCTATTTGGAATCAATAATTCAACAAGTCCAAATATTATAGTACTAAGTCTTCTACTTGGCTGATGTATTTCAGTAGTATATAGAATTTGTATTATTAAAAAAAAATTCTTATATAAATAATGCCAGGCCATGGGCAAAAAACAAAAATTTCCAATTTAATGATTAGGAATTCTAGTCTTGTTGGATATAGATCACACTAGATGTTCTTCACGAAATCTATGTTAGATGAACTGAACTTGGCAAAAATTGCGTATTGACAAAGGTCCTCACTAGTCAACTGATGAGTCCATGTGAGATCGCCGGGACGAAACGCCAATTTTTGTTGGACTAAAGGCCGTTAAAAGCTATTTTGAATCAATAATTCAACAAGTCCAAATATTTTAGTGCTAAGTCTTCTACTTGGCTGATGTATTTCAGTAGTATATAGAATTTGTATTATTAAAAAAAACTTCTTATATAAATAATGCCAGGCCATGGGCAAAAAACAAAAATTTCCAATTTAATAATTAGGAATTCTAGTCTTGTTGGATATAGTTCACACTAGATGATCTTCACGAAATCTATGTTAGATGAACTGAACTTGGCAAAAATTGCGTATTGACAAAGGTCCTCACTAGTCAACTGAAGAGTCCATGTGAGATCGCCGGGACGAAACGCCAATTTTTGTTGGACTAAAGGCCGTTAAAAGCTATTTTGAAACAATAATTCAACAATTCCAAATATTATAGTGCTAAGTCTTCTACTTGGCTGATGTATTTCAGTAGTATATATAATTTGTATTATTAAAAAAAAACTTCTTATATAAATAATGCCAAGCCATGGGCAAAAAACAAAAATTTCCAATTTAATGATTAGGAATTCTAGTCTTGTTGGATATAGTTCACACTAGATTTTCTTCACGAAATCTATGTTAGATGAACTGAACTTGACAAAAATTGCGTATTGACAAAGGTCCTCATAGTCAACAGATGAGTCCATGTGAGATCGACGGAACGAAACGCCAATTTTTGTTGGACTGAAGGCCGTTAAAAGCTATTTTGAATCAATAATTCAACAAGTCCAAATATTATAGTGCTAAGTCTTCTACTTGGCTGATGTATTTCAGTAGTATATAGAATTTGTATTATTAAAAAAAACTTCTTATATAAATAATGCCAGGCCATGGGCAAAAAGCAAACATTTCCAATTTAATGATTAGGAATTCTAGTCTTGCTGGATATAGTTCACACTAGATGTTCTTCACGAAATCTATGTTAGATGAACTGAACTTGGCAAAAATTGCGTATCGACAAAGGTCCTCACTAGTCAACTGATGGATCCATGTGAGATCGCCGGGACGAAACGTCAATTTTTGTTGGACTAAAGGCCGTTAAAAGCTATTTTGAATCAATAATTCAACAAGTCCAAATATTTTAGTGCTAAGTCTTCTACTTGGCTGATGTATTTCAGTAGTGTATAGAATTTGTATTATTAAAAAAAACTTCTTATATAAATAATGCCAGGCCATGGGCAAAAAACAAAAATTTCCAATTTAATAATTAGGAATTCTAGTCTTGTTGGATATAGTTCACACTAGATGTTCTTCACGAAATCTATGTTAGATGAACTGAACTTGGCAAAAATTGCGTATTGATAAAGGTCCTCACTAGTCAACTGAAGAGTCCATGTGAGATCGCCGGGACGAAACGCCAATTTTTGTTGGACTAAAGGCCGTTAAAAGCTATTTTGAATCAATAATTCAACAAGTCCAAATATTATAGTGCTAAGTCTTCTACTTGGCTGATGTATTTCAGTAGTATATATAATTTGTATTATTAAAAAAAAACTTCTTATATAAATAATGCCAAGCCATGGTCAAAAAACAAAAATTTCTCATTTAATGATTAGGAATTCTAGTCTTGTTGGATATAGTTCACACTAGATGTTCTTCACGAAATCTATGTTAGATGAACTGAACTTGACAAAAATTGCGTATTGACAAAGGTCCTCATAGTCAACAGATGAGTCCATGTGGGATCGACGGAACGAAACGCCAATTTTTGTTGGACTGAAGGCCGTTAAAAGCTATTTTGAATCAATAATTCAACAAGTCCAAATATTATAGTGCTAAGTCTTCTACTTGGCTGATGTATTTCAGTAGTATATAGAATTTGTATTATTAAAAAAAACTTCTTATATAAATAATGCCAGGCCATGGGCAAAAAACAAAAATTTCCAATTTAATGATTAGGAATTCTAGTCTTGTTGGATATAGTTCACACTAGATGTTCTTCACGAAATCTATGTTAGATGAACTGAACTTGGCAAAAATTGCGTATTGACAAAGGTCCTCACTAGTCAACTGATGAGTCCATGTGAGATCGCAGGGACGAATCGCCAATTTCTGTTGGACTAAAGGCCGTTATAAGCTATTTTGATATAGATTTTCTTCTTCAAGAAGCCGCCGAAGCAGAAGAAAACGAGCAGGTGCGATTTGGAGAGATCGCAAGGGGCAATTTCGTTAGGGACCTAGTTTCACAAGAGCTAACATAAACGATAATCAGCACCACAAAACAGATTAAAATTCGATCACATCGTATGCAAAAGATTTCTATTAAAAATCTAAATATATTTCTAAACAAATTTTTAACTCAGTTTTGTATATATACAAAATTTCTTTAATTTTGTTCTAAAATAAATTGGTATTACAATATTAAATATTTAATAATATAAACTTAAAAACAAAGATTAAATCGGTTTAATCAAAGAAAAATAATTCAAAATTCTGAAATAAATACTTAAACTAATTTTAGCTCAAAAAAAAGAGACGCCATTTTATTTCTTGGATAAATTTGAATTTACGAGAAAAAAAAATTTAAATCAGTGGAGCGGTTTTTGAGAAAAATTGGGCAACCTAAACCTATATATGTGTGATATTTCGAAATAATCGGTTAAGCCATTTACGAGATAGTCGAAATAAAAAAAAAGGTTCTATGGAAAGTACCGTATTTAGACATTTAAAAAAATTTTGTTTTCAATCATATGATCAGTCGTACGTAAAAAGCTGCACTGATTTTTTTAAAGAAACTTTATATACCAAGTTTGAAGCAATTCGGTCCAACCGGTTGGGCGGTAGGTGTCTATACATACATACAGACAGACTGACAGACGGACAGAATTCTTAGACCATCTTTTTTCGTATTCGCTACCATCGCAATGTCATGTTTGATTATTATCTCAAAACTTGTTTTTTTGACGAATGCATAACTTGCTTTATAGTACCTATAATAGCATGTAAATTCGAAAATATTTAAATCTAAGTAAAATACAAATTAATATTTTAAAAATATGGTTTAAATTAATTTTTTAAGTTTAATTTTGGTTTAAATTTATGCCTTTAATTTAATTCTGGTGTAAATTTACTTTTTACAACTTATTTATAAGTCTGTCCATCGATTGATGTTTCTGCTTTTCAATTTCAAATTGATCTCTAAATAATTGCATCATTTCATTATGCTGATCTAAATTCCGCTTTTCATTTCTTTCTAACAGTTGTAGAATTCTGCTCTGAGGCGATGCCGGTTTTCGAATAACGAAAAGAAAATAACCAAATTGAAAATTTAAAAGTAAGTACTTTTAACCTGAAGAGGATAACGATGGATTGTTTGGACCGGTATCTAAAGCATTAAGGAGATCGTCTGTTGATGACTTCGTTGCTGGCAAGTGTATACTGTAGGGTCACTCCCTTGTTGTCTCTAAAACTTAATCTAATTCGCTATAAAGAACAAAAGAAAAATAATAATACAATAATATAGCATGCAAGTATGGCGTATGAATGAAAAATAAATAAAAAACAGGAATTTGTTTTACATAGTCCTTGCTAAAGTATTATACTTATAGGGATGTTTTATGCCCTGACTTAATTTGATAGTGAAGATTTTTTAATTGATTTAATGAAACTTTAAATTTTCTAATAGAATGGTTAGAGAAATATCCTCTAAAACGAGAAGAAATTAATTAACTGATCCGTCTTACTAAATTAGCATGGATGAAAATTGGTTTCAGTTTAATCAAAAATTCTATCGACAAAAATTTGGTTGCAGTATGGGTTCACATTTAAGTCCATTTTTAGCAAACTTATTTTTGTCAAATTTAGAGACTAAAATAAAAAATTAATGAAATTTTCCAAGAATTTGGTTCAGATATATAGATGATGTTTGGGTCATAGTCAAAAAGCATGAACTTCGAAGTTTAATAAACATGTTAAATAAATCAAAATATCCATCAATCAAGTTTACTTATGAAGAAGAAATAAACGGAAAATTAAACAATTTAGATTTATTTATAATTAGAGAACGTGAAAACATCGAATTCGATATTTTTATCGAAAGCCTACAAATACTCTTAGATACATAACATCTGATTCATTTCATTCATTTGAACAAAAAACATCAGCTTTTCATTCCATGATTTTTAGAGAGTTAAATATTCCAATGACAAAAGAAAGAGAATAGAGTGAAATTCAAAAAATCAAAGAAATAGCAAAAATAAATGGGTATACAGAACAACTAATTAATGATCTACTGAATGCTAATAAAAGAAAACAAAACCTAAGAAAATAAACAACTTTAGATTTAATCAGAAATGAACAAGATTCAGAAAAGAAATGGTCAAAATTTAATTTCCATCCAGAAATTACATCTAAGCTAAAACCAAGCAGGGATTTACTCAATTGGATGTAACAATTGTAATAAAGAATAAATAGGGCAGACAAGAAGACCAATTCTCAAGAGATTTAAAGAACATTTTGCGCATCTAAGATACAATGAACCAGAAAAATCAAGTGTATCACAACACATGCCAGATAATAACCATAATTTTAGTTTACAAAATTTGAAATTAATACGTAATGTAAATAATCCTTATGAGCTAGATGCTTTCGAATCTCATTATATATTCAAAAATAAAAATAATTTAATGAATAGTGCCAATGGACCAATAAGAAATCCAATTTTCAAAAAAGTTTATATTAGCCCTTAATTTCACTGTAAATTTGTTTGTGTAATTTTTTGTTTGTATTGAATTTGTTGTTTGTATTGAATTTTAATATTAATATCAAAATGTCATTATTATTTAAATAGAGCTTACTGACGATGGAAGCATAGCTTCCGAAATGTACATTTAAGCAAAAATAAATAATTTGTGTTTTAAGTTGTTAAAATAAAATCTTTAATTTGTATGCCCTCCTGGATACCTTACAACATTTTATACAAAGCTGCATAGGTAATTTTTTGTTGTTATAATTAACATACCAATCACTATCTAAGACAAATTCCATTATTTGTTTGTTTTTTATACGTATATTAATAATATCTTCAAAATTGCATTTCAATTTTTTTTTTTAAATGTTTTCAAAATTGTATGCATAAAAAAATAATTTATTAAAAAACCGCGCCAACGATTTTTGAATTTTTTTTTATATATTCTTATTTATCCATGAATTCAAATTGCATCTTTGTTTTCCCTCAAACTATAACGACTAAGCAATATAAAAACATTTAATTATGTGTAATATCCATTTTTTTCTACCTTATTATTTTTTTCATTTTTACGTATTTTGGAGTACGTCACTGAATACTTAATGCAATGTAGGCATTCATACATTTATATATACATATGACGTGTCTTTAAAAATCAAATAGATCTTCTGTATGCATATTGCACCTTAATTACAAAGTTATATGCGTATAGCTACCTTCCCACCTACATCCTTCATTTGTATTATTATATGTACAAGTTTACATACTTAGGTTCCATCTATATGTATATGTTTATACATATATTTTACTCTCCCAACTTACATAATTAGAATCCATAAATATATTTAAATATGCATTTGTAGGTAGGTACCTATGTAACTCTTCCTTGAATCATCCATTCGAAAATTAATTATACTAAGAATCAAGGTAATCTTACCTACATAGACTTTAAAGCTGTATAGGATAACTACATCTAACTAACCAAACATCAATGGTTAGCTACATTAAAGTTGTTAGCTACACGAGCAAGTTCGTACGATCCAGTCGTGCATTTTACTTCTCTAGTAATTCTAAGTCCGCTACAACATGTATTTTAATTCAGTTTTTTTTTTGCGACCTCCAAATTAATATGCGTTTCGCCCAGGTACTACAGATGGGCTCATCAGTTAGATGCTGTAGTACCTTTCTAAGACGCAATATATTAGTCGATGTCTACCGATACAAATAAAATTTACAGCTTTAAAGCACTGTGAATTATATTCTTCTAAGGGAATTCGGTCGAATTCAGACACCTAGAAAATAATACCCGTGGTCTGGCTTATTTAAATTTAAGAATAAATGCGAAAACCAAGACAATAAAAACGCATTTTAGGTATTGTTTTTGTTCCTTATTTTGTGGACTGTAACTATGATTTTAATTGAGTTTTTTTGCGACCTTTAGTCCAAATTAATATGCGTTTAGCCCAGGTACTACAGATGGGCTCATCAGTTAGATGCTGTAGTACCTTTCTAAAACACAATATATTAGGCGATGGCTTCCGACACAAATAAAATTTACAGCTTTAAAGCACTGTGAATTATATTCTTCTAGGGGAATTCGGTCGAATTCAGACACCTAGAAAATAATACCCGTGGTCTGGCTTATTTAAATTTAAGAATAAATGCGAAAACCAAGACAATACAAACGCATTTTAGGTATTGTTTTTGTTCCTTATTTTGTGGACGGTAACTATGATTTTAATTGAGTTTTTTGCGACTTTTAGTCCAAATTAATATGCGTTTCGCCCAGGTACTACAGATGGGCTCATCAGTGAGATGCTGTAGTACCCTTCTAAGACGCAATATACAAAATAAGGAACAAAAACAATACTTACGTATGTAAATCCGTTTATATTGTTTTGGTTTTTGAATTTATTCTTAAATTTAAACAAGCCAGACCACGGGTATTATTTTCTAGGTATCTGATTTCGACCGAATTCCCCTAGAAGAAATAATTCACGGTGATTTAAAGCTGTAAATTTTATTTGTGTCGGTAGCCATCGACTAATATATTGAGTCTTCGAAAGTAATACAGCACCTAACTGATGAGTCCATCTGTAGTACCTGGGCTAAACGCATATTAATTTGGACTAAAAGTCGCAAAAAACTCAATTAAAATCATAGTTACAGTCCACAAAATAAGGAACAAAAACAATGCCTACGTATTTAAATGCGTTTGTATTGTTATGGTTTTTGCATTTATTCTTAAATTTAAACAAGCCGGACCACGGGTATTATATTCTAGGAGTCTGAATTCGACCGACCGAATTCCCCTAGAAGAATATAATTCACAGTGCTTTAAAGCTGTAAATCTTATTTGTGTCGGTAGCCATCGACTAATATATTGCGTCTTAGAAAGGTACTTCAGCATCTAACTGATGAGCCCATCTGTAGTCACTGGCCGAAACGCATATTAATTTAGACTAAAGGTCGCAAAAGAACTCAATTAAGATCATAGTTACAGTCCACAAAATAAGGAACAAAAACAATACCTACGTCTGTAAATGCGTTTGTATTGTTTTGGTTTTTGCATTTATTTTTAAATTTAAACAAGCCAGACCACGGGTATTATTTTCTAGGTGTCTGAATTCGACCGAATTCCCCTAGAAGAATATAATTCACAGTGCTTTAAAGCTGTACATTTTATTTGTGTCGGTAGCCATCGACTAATATATTGCGTCTTAGCAATGTACTACAGCATCTAAGTGATGAGCCCATCTGTAGTACCTGGGCGAAACGCATATTAATTTGGACTAAAGGTCGCAAAAAAACTCAATTAAAATCATAGTTACAGTCCACTAAATAAGGAACAAAAACAATACCTACATGTAAATGCGTTTGTATTGTTTTGGTTTTTGCATTTATTCTTAAATTTAAACAAGCCAGACCACGGGTATTATTTTCTAGGTGTCTGAATTCGACCGAATTCCCCTAGAAGAATATAATTCACAGTGCTTTAAAGCTGTAAATTTTATTTGTGTCGGTAGCCATCGACTAATATATTGCGTCTTAGAAAGGTACTACAGCATCTAACTGATGAGCCCATCTGTAGTACCTGGGCGAAACGCATATTAATTTGGACAAAAGGTCGCAAAAAAACTCAATTAAAATCATAGTGTCCACAAAATAAGGAACAAAAACTATACCTATGTATGTAAATGCGTTTGTATTGTTTGGTTTTTGCATTTATTCTTAAATTAACAACATGTATATGTATTTCAATTTTATGGAAACCGGTCAAAGAACAACGAAGTTGACATTTTTGGATACCAGCCCCCGTTATTGCATAAATTATCCCCCGTAACGACTCTATATTCCAATTGTACAAACAAAGGTCACCGTCGCGTCGTTCGAACTTTGATTCATGGTTGAGCAATTTTACATTAGATACATTATACTACTCTGTATAGAATGCCTATACCCACAGTACACATAATAAAGGTAATATATTCCGGTTTTCATTTTCGTTCAAGTTCGCGCATGTGGCAAAACTCAGAGACACTCGTGTCACATTTGGCATGCGCATATGCTTAGGCATGGGCCAAAATGTTAGTTGCAATATCTGTTACTGCTACTTTTAAATAACAGTTATAAATTCCTGTCAATAAAATAACAATTTTAATAAACTATTTTCCACTGCTATTTTAAAATTAATTATTCATCACTTTTTCATCTATATTCCGCTGTTTGGTTTGATCAAAATACAAATTTAGAAATTTCAAATGTTATTTCAATAACAGTTATTTTTGATCTATTGTTACCTCTTACTGAACACATCTAAACTGAAATATTGACCCATCGCTATTTGTATGTGAAAATTCCAAATCTCAGAGACATTTTGCCAAATATGACAACCAAATTTTTGAAATATGACAACCGAATTTTGTAAAAATGCGCAATATAAATATTACCTTATTATGTGTACTGTGGGCTATACCTACTACATTATTATCTGCGAATGCAAAACGAACCTACAACAAAAAATTGAATAAAAAAAAAACAAAGCAAAAAAAAAACAAAAAGAATTTCTTGTTTACAAACGTTTTATATATTTACCTACAGAATGAGAATGCACAACACGCACAACGTACCTACCAACAAAAAAAAATCTTCGCGGAATCCTCACAAAGCTAATCTTTTCCGTCAATTCTTTTCTGCACAAGTCTTTTCTGTCAAGGGTCAAATGGAATATATTTTGTAATTAATTTGTGGTTAACTAGTGCCAATCCGTGCTATAAAATAAAGAAATAATGGACGAAGAAGTTAATAATTTAGATTTTATGAATTTAGTCAAGTTTTTGATTGTTTCGTCTTCCTCGTCATCTGATGATGATATGTTTTTTTCAGGAATATGTGTGCCAGTTATTCACCAATCCTACAATTAAATCTGGAAAAAAGTTTCATTGAAAAGATCAAATCTTATGACGATCTAACATCACCGTCTGGACCTTCCACCTACTCACACAAATATTCGAATCAATTTGCAAAATGGAATTTGTTTTAGATAGTCCTTGGTAGATTAATTATAAAAACAAAAAATTAACTATGTAGCTTTGTAAAAGATGTTGTAAGCATTCCAGGAAGGCATATAACATCGCTATGCATGAAATATTTTAGGCAGGCCCATCTAAAACAAATTCCACTTTTGATTTTTTTTCACAGAAATGAAAAAAAAAACATGGAATTTTTTTAGTTCCATGACAAATCAAAGAAGATAGATTAAATTACTTACCTTTCAAAAGGACACGTCATCTGATTCCTGCAATTTTTTTTGTTATGGACCTGTGTTTCAAGGGTACGAATTTGTTTTGCACTTGGGCTGCACTGAACACATAACCCTCTTTTGCCAGCGTCTTCTGGATCTACTGCCACATAGGATTTTTATTTTTTAATGCAAAATTTTTGACAACTTTAGGTCGCAGATCCTCGTACACAGCCAAAAGCATCTTAACTTGGGGTTCCAGCCATATCGTTTTATCACAGACGAATGGCCAATGGCATCTACGACTGGGTCTACAGTGGCATTTAGATCTTGGCTTGTAGATGCATCAGTCGGGCCTTCAGTAGCATTTAAGTCTTCAGTGGCATCATTTACTGAGTATGGGTCTACTCTAAATTCAATATTCGGTATGAAATCCAGGTCAGTCCTACTTTGAATGACCTGGTCCATAAAGTTGTCTCTGTACTCAGTATCTGAAAATTTAATTAGAGGCTGCGATATGCAACGTGTATGGATTAATAAAAACAAAACTTATCGGTTTGTAGTCTGTTGAATGTATTTGGGGAACATTGCACCTCCAATGTTTTATTCATTTTTATAAATTTTATTTATTGTATTTAGAAAAACTTTACAAATTGCAGCGACACGTGACAAACAATTTATTTTTTTTATGACAAACGTCAACCTGACATTTGTAAATTTGCTGCATACAATTTTCTGTCTACAAAAATTTTATGGGCATAAATTGGCAAGAAATTGTCACGAAGGGGAATATTTTTCTCTCTCAAGAGCGCTCTCTTCTGCCAAAAACTACCAAATTTGTAATGGGGTTTTCTTTTGGTAATTTCAGATTTTGATCGGAAATTTGACCTTTTTAGTCGCGAATGGTATAAGATTTCAGATTTATTTTGTTTATCACGGTATTGGTGTATATTCGTGTCTGCGGAACCAGAAGGTATCTGATGGCAAATGATTTGAAAATTGTTTCTTCATTCCAGTTTTTTTTTTCTTTTGTAACACGAAGCGATCTCAATGTTTAAAAAATTAATACCAAAATTAATTTGGAGGATTACACAATTGGTAATACACAATTATTATTTTTTAGAAATGTAGGTATGGGTGTTTTCAAAACCTTATTTCACTATTCACATAATTACTGAAAACAAAATCTTGTCAAAGCGACGGCTGTCAATTGTGCTGATGGTGTTATGGTATTAGTATAAGAGGGGTAAATATGCCTAAAATCCAGATCTGCAAAATTGATATCGGATCAAAAAATAAACTGATTTGTTTGCCCATTAGAAGGCTTTAATTGTAAAAATCTGCGTTTTGACGGATCTGAAGGAGAAAAGGATTAGTTTTTGTTACGAAAAGAAAACCCCGTAAGTATGGAACAGGATTTGGCACAAATTGGTGCCAATTTGTGCCAATTGGTAGAGTGTGGATCAGACCTTTTATTTAATGTAAACAAAAAAAATGAAATGTCAAAAGGTAATCACAGCCAACCATGCAAAGTAAAAAATGTTCATAACCCAGATCGTTTTATTTTCACGGAGTGAACTATATGGGTCATTAAGCATAATAAAACGCGGCTAATGCTATGAACCAAAACTGCTTAATTGAAAAAGTATAATTAATAACGGAGTAAGTAAGTAGTTGTACAAAAGCTACTGGACAAGCCGATAAGGTATCGTTCTATAAACATCCATATAATGGGCAGCCTCGCGGAAATTTTCGTGGAAGATCTCGTAGCAATTTTGCTGTGGGAGGTCTCAGATGTGCGTGTCACTGCACAAGGAGATCAAGACTCGGAAAACTTGATTCTTCCTTGGTAAATTAAGAAAACTAAATAATAAAGTATACAATCTTCATTTGACTGTTGGCATATTTGTAAACGCTTACAACAACAATTCAAATAATCACTTAACTCTCTTAGTTGACACAGGTGCGGATATATCATTATTAAAGCAAATTAATAATGAACATAACTCCTTAAATACATTGCATACTACAACTATAAGTGGCATAGGAAAAGGCAGTATACAATCACTAGGATCAATACAATTTGATCTTAGAATCGATAATTTTGTGGTACCTCATACATTTTACCTGGTACATAATAATTTTCCAATACCTTGTGATGGAATACTAGACATTGACTATATAAAAAGATATAATTGTGTGTTAGACTTCACCAAAGAAGATAATTTATTCATACTAAGCCCTACAAATTTTCACACTAGCATTCAAGTTCATATAGTCTACCCAAAAAATAGTATAACATTGCCAGCACGATCTGAAGTAATCAGGCGTGTCCATATTAAATAAAACGAAGATGAAGTACTGGTTGTTAACCAAGAACCACAACAAGGAACTTACTATAGCTAGCACTATAGTTAATATTAAAAATGAGTATATTCGCATTATGAACATCACTACAGATAATAAATCTTTTAATGTAAACAATATTGAAACAGAAAGCCTCACGAATTACAATATTGTCAATTTATCGCAAAATCAAACTAACAGAACTAATGAAATTCTTTTAAAATTAAATGCAAGCTTTCCTGATCAATTTAAACAGAAATTGAACAAATTATGCACTGATTATAGTGATGTATTCGGATTAGAGACCGAAACTATCACAGTAAATAATTTTTATAAACAAAAAATAAGACTCAAAGATAAAGAACCAGTATAAATTAAAAATTATAGAATTCCCCATACACACAAGACAGAAATAGATATACAGGCCAGGAAAATAGATTCTGATGGCATAGTGGAAACATCAGTTTCAGAGTAAGAGTCCCAGCCCACAGCCCACTACTTTTACTAACTAAGTAACTACTGCCAAATTAATGAAAAAGTACTTGCGGATAAATTCCCGCTTTCGAGAATAGATGATATCCTAGATCAATTAGGTCGAGCAAGATACTTCTCTTGTCTCGACTTAATGTCTGGAATTCACCAGATTGAACTTGACGAAAAGTCAAGAAATATTACATCGTTTTTAACAAACGATGGTTCATACCGTTTTAGACTCCTTCCTTACGGTCTCAAAATAGCCCCAAGTTCTTTTCAGCGCATGATGACTCTTGCATTCTCTGGCCTAGGGCCAACACAAGCTTTTCTACGTATGGATGACTTGTTTGTAATAGGATGTTCTGAAAACCACATGCTAAGCATTTTGACAAAAGTTTTCGAACTATGTCGAAAGTACAACCTTAAATTACACCCTGAAAAGTGCTTATTTTTCTTGCATGAAGTCACTTATCTTGTGCATAAGTGCACAGATAGAGGTATATTACCAGATGATAAGAAATACGAAGTTATACAAAACTATCCCGTACGCACAGATGCAGATAGCGCTAGGAGATTTGTTGCATTTTGCAACCATTACAGAAGATTTATCAAAAACTTCTCAAACTATTCGCGACATATAACGCAACTTTGCAAAAAGAATGTTCCATTGAAATGGACAGATGAATGCAAAGAAGCATTCAAATATCTGGAAAAAGAACTAATGAACCCCACATTATTACAATATCCCGATTTTGAAAGGGTTTTGCATTATCACCGATGCTAGTAAGCATGCTTGTGGTGCAGTACTCAGTCAACAGTATAGTGGCATACAACTTCCTGTTACATTCGCTTCAAAAACTTTTACCAAGGGAGAAAGTAATAAATCAACAACTGAACAAAAACTCAAGCAATACATTGGGCAATACTTCATTTTAGACCATATATCTATGGAAATCTCTGTCGTATTACTATCGATGAACTTAAAGAGCAAAATGCAAAAATAAATATAATTTATAAAGTGACAACACGTTCAGTAACTCAACAAAATAGGCAGACTTGCGCAGGTAATGATTCATTTAAATCAAATAATCAAATCAAATAATTAATTATAATGAAATTAAACAATTCATTAAGTTAAAATTCTCTTCCAATAAATGCTTTTTAAAGCAAGAAAAACAGAACGAATAAATGTCGATTACCTATACATTAATGGAAAATTTGACCTAAACAAATTCCTCCAAAGGATTCATCGGCATTCATTTTTAAACATTGAGATCGCTTCATGTTACAAAAGAAAGAGAAACGTGAATGAAGAAACAATTTTCAAATCATTTGCCATCAGATACCTTCTGCTTCCACAGACACGAATATACACCAATACCGTGATAAAAAAAATAAATCTGAAATCGTGTACCATTCGCGACGAATAAAAATCAAATTTCCGATCAAAATCTGAAATTACCAAATGAAAATCCCATTAGTATAAAGGGAGGTGTAGTATATTTATGTATGTATTATTTATGCATCGTATCGAGTGACGAATACTGTTCGTCACTAGATACTTCGCGACACGATGTGCGACAATGTGCATATCAGCATACTATAATCTTTAATCTTCCCACGATTCATATGATTAATTTTTCTGACTCCACAAACATATGAATATGAAGTCAAATAGTTTTAAGAAGTTTTAGTTTCAAAAAGGATTTCAATAAAGACCCCTCAACAAGACAAGAAGTGTTTTAATTATCTATGCTCGTTTTTATTATGGTGTTTTAAATTGTCTACAAATTATCTATAAATTGTCGATCTGATTATCTACAGTATTTAAGCGTCTTAAGTGATTGTCTAAAATAGATTTTTGAATCGTTTTCTTATGTCCAAAACTAACAGTACCTACCATACAATTTTTTTTAAGATCTCAAGTATGTCGAAAACGGCTCTAACGATTTTAATAGAAAAAAGCTAGGTATACTCTATATTTTGGTGAAACATTTTGTTTTAATATTTTGTAATTAACGGTACCTGCCATAAAAACATTTTTTTTATTTCGAACTTTCTCATATACGGCTCGACGGATTTCGATTAAAATTTATATATAGGAGGTCTCTTAAATTCTGAATAATACATCATACCAAAAGCAGATGCAAATTTTTTTGTTTATCAATTGCATTGAAGCGACTAGCGCTTTTATTAGCCACACAAGTTTGTTGTTGTTCATTCGGGTTCTTTCTTATTTTCTCCTTAACCATTTAAAACCAAATTTTTTTGTTGTTCACACTCAAGTTGTTGGTGGGTATTCAAAAGCATTAAAATGATATACAAAGTGCTTAAAAAGTAAGTATGCAATCATACAAAATTTGAACTTAATCTTTATTGTGTAGAACGACATGATCTGCAATGTGTACCTACAATTTTTCTTTTCAAAAAAAACTATGATTTTCGAGAAATTTGGAGAAAACTGACTTTTACTCCCTTTCCCCCTTCTAAAATTTGTTTGCTCCGCTCAAAATTTAGGATTTAGATTTATTTATTTATTATTATTTACTCAGTAAGATACAATATCTTATAAATTAGGGTAAGCATCAGTACCTTGATACTATTAGTGTATTCATTATGCAATTGCTTAAGTGACATAGTATAAATATAAATAAATATAAAGGAGAAAAGCTTATTCATATGAATTTAAACATAGTAATATTTCAATATCAAGAGAAAAAATAAATTATATATGAAAATGAAATCGAATTTATTTTATACTAAAAACAATAAAATTTTATATAAAAAAGTATTTTACTATTAAAGAAAAAAGCCAAGGTTAATTTAAAAACATGATATTTTTTTTTGTTTTTGTTTGTACTACTTGAACTCCGTAATGATATTATTGCGATATTTAAATGTAGTTTCAATATAACTATGAAGTGAATCCCAATTGTCGCCGTTAAGAATATTCTTCCTTTTTTCCATTGTCATGACAGTTCCAAAAGATTATAAAACTGCTGCTTTCAAATGAAAAGATCATCATACTGAGTATTAATGGCTGTATCGCATTTTTCTGCCAAAAAAATCCAATCATTAACCCACTCCAATTTATTTTCAAATGTGTATTTGGTAAGAATGTGTGGAAGTCTATGTGCCGGATAATTAATCACTTTGATTATATAATCAAAGTGTAATTTTATTGTAAACGTAAATAGGTTTGGGAGACCTGTCTCCAGGGCGAGGACGTAGGTAGGAGTTTTCATAGGGAGGCGGAAAAGTTTTTTTTAAGAAAAAAGCGAAGTAGTTTTTCAACTTCTTCGTATTGCTTGAATCCCCGTGTTTTGCAAATGTAACACATAACTGAGCGCATGACAGCTTCAAAAACACGGTATTTTGCTGGGATTGGAATTTCATTTTTATTGATAGTGGCTTTCCATGACGCGTTTATTAGGCTTTTAGATGATGATAGCTTTTTTTGAAAATGATGAGTGAGTTTCATATTGGGTTCCAAAATTATGCCGAGGTAATTATATTGTGTAACAACCTCTACTGCTTCACCGTCGAAACACCATTTTTCATTCACTCGCAGCTTCGTTTGTCTATTGCGCACGATCATGATTTTAGATATTTCTAGATTAACCCTCACGTTCCAAGTTTTAAAGAAGTTGTGCATTTTATTGATCATTAGTTGTAAGCTGTGAGGGTATTCCGCCAGTAATACAATATCATCAGCGTAAAGTAAAAGCTTAATGATTTCTTGCGCAATTCTGATACCGGCTGGTAGATGTTGCGATATGTCATCTATAAATAAAGCGAAGAGGACTGCACTAAGCAGGCAACACTGTTTAACTCCGATCTTAGTTTCAAACCATTCAGACTTATCTCTGCCGTCCCATACATCTTGACATGTGTTATTGTACATATTTTTTAAGACTTTGAGCATTTTCGTGGACATAACTTTTTGAGATAGTTTATAGAAAAGTGCATTGCGCTCAATCGAGTCAAATGCAGCTTTAAACTTTACAAAAAACACGTACAGATTTCTTTTTTGTCTAAGGAAGAATTGGGCGACTGTTGTTAGTGTGAATATGTTATCAACAGTGGAGTATCCTTTTCGGAAACCTGTTTCATATTCACTCAGTAATTTGTTTTTTGCTCCGCTCCAAATTTAGGATTTTGATTTATTTATTTATTACTATTTACTCAGTAAGATAAAATATCTTATAATTTAGAGTAAACATCAGTACCTTAATACTATTAGTGTATTCATTATACAATTGCTTAAGCGACATAATATAAATATAAATAAATAAAAAGGAGAAAAGCTTATTCATATGAATTTAAGCATAGTAATATTTCAATATCAAGAGAAAAAATAAATTATAAATGAAAATGAAATGGAATTTATTTTATACTAAAAATGATAAAATTTTATGTAAAAAAAACAAATTAAAATCAAATTATCATCATCAAAATCTCTCAAAATATTATCTGAGCATCCTTCGAAACCGTATCGTACAGTTTACCATCCTAATAGAACGAGGGAGTGAATTCCATAAAGGAATAGCATACACATAAAACTGTACTTCAGATATTAAATAAGAACAGCGTATTGGGATAATGTTACAAGATACATATACTAGATTGTGGGAAAATAATTTTAAGAAAAAGGTATTCAGGTTGACGTGATTGTGAAACAAAGTTAAATTTTCCAGAGTGATGCCGTATAAAGATTTTAAAATTGTGAGATGTGGCCATTTTTCCTAAGCCCATAAACATAACGTGCTATGCTATTGAACGCAACATTAAGCTTGCGCTTGTGCTCTTAAGACAGATAGATAGATATAATTTAATTTGTGTTATTAAATAATTTTTACATGATATTATTACAAGAGTAAAATAAAATAAGTGGGCAATGGCATTGCCGTCCGCCTGATTGATGCGCTAAAATGTATAACTTTCTTGATTCATGTACACTTTAAAAAAGTAGTTTACTATTAAAGAAAAAAGCCAAGGTTAATTTAAAAACATGATATTTTTTTTTTGTACTACATTAACTCCGTAATGATATTATTGCGATATGTAAATCTAGTTTCAATATAATTATGAAGTGAATCCCAATTGTCGCCGCCATTAAGAATATTCTTTGTTTTTCCATTGTCAATGAACGATTTCGAAATAAATATGTCTTATATCATTGTAAATTGGACATATTACTAAGAAGTGAAATTTATCTTCTTTTGCCTTAAGGTTACATATTGGACAAAGGTTTGAATCATTTTTATTAAATGGCGAACCGTTTAAATTCAATACTTCACATCTGGCTCTACATATCAAAGATATAGCTCTAAGGCTACGACATCAATAAAATAATGTTTACTCCCCAGATCGTAGTTAAATTCTGAATATATTGGTCTATTAATAGAGGATCATTGTGACTGTGAATGACAGACAGTTCCAAAAGATTATTAAACTGCTGCTTTAAAATGAAAAGATCATCATACATTAATGATTGTATCGCATTTTTCTGCCAAAAAAATCCAATCATTAACCCATTCCAATTTGACTTCAAAATAATACCTGTTCCCTTTTTTCTGAATCTCATTTCTTACTCTTCATTTCCTTTCCTTATTTGATTTTATTGGTCATTATGTTTCCCTAATTGCTTCTCTAATGACCTTATGTATCTTTTTTTTTCTGTTATGTTTTTTTTCCTATTTTAATTACTTTTTAATTGCTTTTTTTTAAATAAAATGACGTTTGAGGGTATACCATACATAAAAAATATTTCTGTTTCGATGAAAAAAAACATACTTTCTCTTTCACACAAATCTGACACTTTTATGTGATTTAATGTATTAGAAAACGAGAAAAAAAAGAAGTATCATACGGGCTTAGAGAAGTATTGGGCGACTGTTGTTAGTGTGAATATGTTGTCAACAGTGGAGTATCCTTTTCGGAAACCTGTTTGATATTCACTCAGTAATTTGTTGTTTGCTCCGCTCCAAATTTAGGATTTAGATTTAGATTTATTTATTTATTATTATTTACTCAGTATGATAAAATATCTTATAATTTAGAGTAAACATCAATACATAAATTCTATTAGTGTATTCATTATGCAATTGCTTAAGTGACATAGTATAAATATAAATAAATAAAAAGGAGAAAAGCTTATTCATATGAATTTAAAAATAGTAATATTTCAATATCATGAGAAAAAATAAATTATAATTGAAAATGAAATGGAATTTATTTTATACTAAAAACAATAACATTTTATATAAAAAAAAAACAAATTAAAATCAAATTATCATTATAAAAATCTCTCAAAATTTTATCTGAGCATCCTTTGAAATCGTATCATACAGTTTATCATCCTAATAGAACGATGGAGTGAATTCCATAATCGAATAGCATACACATAAAACTGTCCTTCAGATATTAAATAAGAAGAGGCAGCGTATTGGGATTTAAGATTTTAAGATTTATTTCCATTTCATGTTTACAATTATTGTCTTAGCAAAATAAATTTTAATTATAATGATTAATAGCGTAGAGTTAACAATAATTATTTAATTATATTTTGTACAGAAAGTATTAACAAATTCGTTATTTAAAGGTTAACAGTATTTAATTATACATAATGTATTATAAAAATCATTACTCATTAAATTATAATTATGAAAACTATAGAAAACAAAAGAGTGTTGGACCATGAATTATAAAATGAAATGGTATCATGCACTTTGTGGTACGGATACCAGTGTAAAGTGCGTTTTCATTAGATATACTTTTAATTTAGATGAAAAACCGCATCGAAGTTATTGCTGTAAGAGAGTGAGAGAACACTACAAAAAAAAGAGATATATTTGCATCAGATGAAGATTTTAGGATTGGGCAATATGTGAGAGAGAATATGAATTTATAATGAGATATGAATTTAAAATTATGGATGGCAATTAATTTAAATAAAGCAAGTAAAGCTATCTTTTTTATGGTTTATGTTGTCGTGGTATAAGAGGTCAAGCTAATACACGCATTAAGTCTTCCACATCTGATTTAGAAAAGAGCCAAATTCTAAGATTTTTTAAGAACCTGTGGCATTGGCCATTGCTGTTGCATATATCTGCTGGAAGTTTGTTATATATAAATGGAGCTATGACAGTACAGAAGCGTCTAAAATGCTCTGTTCTAGTTCTTTGGATAGTCATAGTAGAAGCTGATGATCTCAACGAGCGATTTATGGCATTTCTTCTTACTGTATTGTGACCACCCCGCAGATAGAACAGTCTCAATACCTTATAAACATACAGATGCCGAAGTGGTAATATATTGAGCGATTTAAACAACGGAACTGATGGTTCCCATCTAGGTTTGTGAAGCATTACTCTAATGATCTTCTTCTGGGCTGTGATTAAAGTCTGCAGATTGCTGATAAATGCACTACCCCAGCAGGAAATACCATATTCTAAGCGAGAGTTAGCTAATGCATAGTAAATAGATGTTAGTAGGTTTGCTGGTACTAATTTTCGCAAGAGAAAGATTTTGTTCAAAACAATATACATATTTTTTTTAACACTCATAATGTGTGACTTCCAGTTCAGTTTTGAGTCTAGTATTATGCCAAGGTATTTAAATTCTCTTACACATTCAAGTGGCATGCAAGAAACGGTACAACTAGAATGATCACAGCTTGCGTCATGAAGACCAACATTTTCAATAAAAATCTCATTTGACAAGGAAAAATGCATAATCTTGGATTTGCTACTCAGCACCATCTGATGATACTTAAACCAGTTTGCCAAAATAGATAGATCGCTATTCATTGAGGCTTTTATTCTATCAACAGAAGGAGCAGCATACGAAAGGGCTAAGTCATCAGCAAAAGCAACCATATTTCCTTTCAAAGGCAACTGAAAAATTGAATTTATATAAACAATAAAAAGTAAAGGCCCGAGCACTGATCCTTGAGGGACGCCTACACATGCACTAGTGATCGAATCACTCATAGTTGTACCGATTCGCACATGCTGGGACCTGTTTTGAAGATAGGATGAGAACCAATTTAAAATGTTACTTCTGAATCCATATCTGTAGAGTTTATTTAAAAGAAGTTTATGGTCGACTAAGTCAAATGCTTTCGTCAGATCAAGAAACAGAGCACCAGATTTATTTGATTTATCAAGTTCATTATTGATGCTTTCCAAGAGAGTCACTACTGCATCTTCGGTAGCGTTACCCTTCATGAATCCAAATTGCGAAGAGCTGAGAATATAATAAGATACATATACTAGATTGTGGGAAAATAATTTGATGAAAAAGGTATTCAGGTTGACGGGATTGTAAAACATTATGAAACAAAGCTAAATTTTCCAGAGTGATGCCCTATAAAAATTTAGCAAATTGTGAGATGTGGTGATATTTCCTAAGCCCATAAACATAACGTGCTATGCTATTGAACGCAACATTAAGCTTGTGCTCTTAAGAAAGATAGATAGATATAATTTTATTTGTGTTATTAAACAATTTTTACTTGATATTATTACAAGAGTAAAATAAAATAAGTGGGCGATGGCATTGCCGTCTGCCTGATTGAGGCGCAAAAATGTATAATGTTCTTGATTCTTGTACACTTTAAAAAAGTATTTTACTATTTAAGAAAAAAGCCAAGGTTAATTTAAAAAATTGATATTTTTTTTGTACTACATTAACTCCGTAATGATATTATTGCGATATGTAAATGTAGTTTCAATATAATTATGAAGTCGCCGTTAAGAATATTCTTTGTTTTTTCCATTGTCAATGAACGATTTCCGAAATAAATGAGTCTTATATCATTGTAAATTGGACATATTACTAACAAGTAAAATTTATCTTCTTTTGCCTTAAGGTTATATATTGGACAAAGGTTTGAATCATTTTTATTAAATGGCGAACCGTTTAAATTCAATACGTCACATCTGGCTCTACATATCAAAGATATAGCTCTAAGGCTATGACAATCAATAAAATAATTTTTACTCCCCAGATCGTAGTTAAGATCTGAATATATTGGTCTATTAATAGAGGATCATTGCGACTGTGAATGTCAGACAGTTCCAAAAGATTATTAAACTGCTGCTTTAAAATGAAAAGATCATCATACTGAATATTAATGGTTGTATCGCATTTTTCTGCCAAAAAATCCAATCATTAACCCATTCCAATTTGACTTCAAAATAATACCTGTTCCCTTTTTTCTGAATCTCATTTCTTACTCTTCATTTCCTTTCCTTATTTGATTTTATTGGTCATTATGTTTCCCTAATTGCTTCTCTAATGACCGTATGTATCTTTTTTTTTCTGTTATGTTTTTTTTCTATTTTAATTACTTTTTAATTGCTTTTTTTAAAATAAAATGACGTTTGAGGGTATACCATACATAAAAAATATTTCTGTTTCGATGAAAAAAAACATACTTTCTCTTTCACACAAATCTGACACTTTTATGTGATTTAATGTATTAAAAACGAGAAAAAAATGAAAAAAAATACGGGCTTAGAGAAGTATTGGGCGACTGTTGTTAGTGTGAATATGTTGTCAACAGTGGAGTATCCTTTTCGGAAACCTGTTTGATATTCACTCCGTAATTTGTTGTTTGCTCCGCTCCAAATTTAGGATTTAGATTTAGATTTAGATTTATTTATTTATTATTATTTACTCAGTATGATAAAATATCGTATAATTTAGAGTAAACATCAATACATAAATACTATTAGTGTATTCATTATGCAATTGCTTAAGTGACATAGTATAAATATAAATAAATAAAAATATCAATATCATGAGAAAAAATAAATTATAAATGAAAATGAAATGGAATTTATTTTATACTAAAAACAATAACATTTTATATAAAAAAAAAAAACAAATTAAAATCAAATTATCATTATAAAAATCTCTCAAAATTTTATCTGAGCATCCTTTGAAACCGTATCATACAGTTTACCATCCTAATAGAACGATGGAGTGAATTCCATAATCGAATAGCATACACATAAAACTGTCCTTCAGATATTAAATAAGAACAGCGTATTGGGATAATATAACAAGATACATATACTAGATTGTGGGAAAATAATTTGATGAAAAAGGTATACAGGTTGACGGGATTGTAAAACATTATGAAACAAAGTAAAATATTTCAGAGTGATGCCGTATAAAGATTTAGCAAATTGTGAGATGTGGTGATATTTTCTAAGCCCATAAACATAACGTGCTATGCTATTGAACGCAACATTAAGCTTGTGCTCTTAAGAAAGATAGATAGATATATTTTTATTTGTGTTATTAAACAATTTTTACTTGATATTATTACAAGAGTAATGTCATCGAGTTAACCAATTCCTTTTAAATCTTTATTCTTATTTTTGAATTAGCCTACGGCGGTAACGCCTTAACAAAAGTTTCCCTTTTTTTAAAGTAGTTAAATATTTTCATCTCTTTCCAAAGGAAAGAGACAGTAAATTTTTTATTTCTCAAACTATGTATATAAGGACATGTGATTTTCCAATTTGAGAAAAAATAGTTAGAGGTTATAATCACTCCCAGGTTCTAAAACTTAATTTTTAATAATTTTGGTTGCTTCAAGATCAAGTTCTTTTGTATAAATTTCTTACCAATTGTAAGTAAAGAAAATGTAACACTTTCTCTAAATTTGTTAAGCTTTAATATTCTTTCATAGAAAATAAAATCATCATCATTGACGTGTCTGGCTATTTTTGTTTCATTTGGCTTACCAGACATCGTTGGATATTTATTTTTGGATTTCGTAAACACTTGAACGTTCTTGGAACAACATTATTTTATTTTAATTGTTGCTATTCGTTTTTCCCTTCTTTTTTATGCTCGATTTTTGATATGGAAGGCAAAGAAACACACAGTTGCTGCTCTTCGAGTTGTCGAACTCCAGACGATGATTTTATGGTGTCATGCGACAAATGTAAGCGCTGGTGGCATTATAGTTGCCACAATTTTGAAGCCGACAAATTTGACACGATAACTCCTTGGTTTTGCGAGGAAGAAGATTGTGTCTTCCGAGAAGATGACGATGTTTCAAGGGCGGTTTCGAGTCGCAGAAGTTCTTTGCCAGTTATACCAACAGCTGCCGCTGCCGCAGATGTTTCAGAGGATCAAGTGGATCTTATTATTGAAGCTGCTGCAGTGGCTCAAGCTACTGTAGCTCAACGAGATAAGGAGCTTGCGGAGTTGCGGGCGGAACTGGCTGAGACCAAGTTTAAACTGTCGCAAGCTTCTCTCAACAAGAGACCGTCAAATTCCAATCCCAGTAAAGCTTCAACTTCTTGCTCGAGTGACTCAGAAGCAGCGAAGTTGGAAATTATTAGGAAAATCCAAGCTAATCATCAGGTACTTGTTAACAACACAATTGTTCATAATCAGTCTACCCCTTTGAGAACAACAGCGCCTCAACAATCAAAGGTATCCACTTTGCCAAAAGAAACGTACAAACAACATTCCGGTATGAGTGACTCTTCTTTGCGAGATCAAGATGTGGCGAACTTGCTCACGATACTGAATCGCAACAATGTACAAGAGCTGCCAAACTTCTCGGGTGAAATTAAGCGAGAATGGCCATATTTCGAAGAAGTTTTCAAAGCAACCACCATCGAAGGTAGATATAGTGCCAAAGAGAATGTGGCTCGTTTACGCAAGGCTTTGAAAGGAGAGGCATACCAACTCGTTAGTGATCGCCTCAGGTATTCTACAGACGCTGATGCTATTATGGACTCGCTTCGTACCATGTTCGGTCGTTACGACGTTTTAGTTCACGACCTAACTTTGGATCTTTTGAACCTACCCAAGCTTACGTCAAGGTGTGATCCTAAGCTGCGAGTGTGGGCTGTGAAACTCAATGGTTTTGTGGCAGATGTCAAATCGATGGACAGAGAAGAGGACCTTAATAATGGGTATGTTTTAACAAATTTAGCTTCGAGGTTAGGAGCAGGCCTTTACCAAGACTGGCAAAAGAGAAAGTCATCTTTGCAACAAGCCAACTTTGTACAATTGGCTGAATTTATGACTGAAAGAGTTTTTGATTTACCGGCAGATCTGTCAAAACCTAATGGCCATTTGGAACAAAGAAAATCAATTACAAGTAACAAATCTTCTCGGGTGTTGGTGCATCAACCAATTTCGTCTCCGGCACCAACCAGTGTATGTTGCAAGTGTAATAAGAAACAACATTCCTTGATTCAATGTGAGGAATTTTTGGCCTTAACTCCGGATCAAAGGCAGACATTCGCTAGAGACAGGTCAATTTGCTTCTCTTGTCTGGATCCATCAAAACACCAATGGAAAGTTTGCTTCAAAAAAAGATCGTGTGGGACCGAAGGTTGCAAGCGACGACATCACCCGCTCTTGCATACGTCGTCAAACACTAGTAATTGTGCGCTAAGCCCAGCCGCAGTGCCCTTCACGCCAGAGCAGCATGTTCATGCCTCTCATGTTGCAGCGGATTTAAAGATCATGTTCAAGATAGTGCCAATTCGTATTTATGGCAACGGGGATTTGTTTGTGGATACACATGCCTTTCTGGACGATGGTTCGTCCTTGTCGATGATTGAGGAAGATCTTTTTAATGCGCTTGAGCTAGATGGACAACCTGAACGACTCACACTTCAGTGGACAAAAGGGTATCTCGAGTTGAAGATTCTAAGCGCACTTGTTTGAATATTTCTTCGGTCAACGGACGCAAAAGGTATATTTTGAAAAATGTTTATACCATTAAAGATTTAGGACTCGCCAGCCAGTCTACTGATGTGGCTTATTTGAAAAGCTTATATCCACACCTCAGAGGACTTCCTCTCTCTGATTTAGACAATGCTCGTCCGAAAGTTTTGCTTGGTTTGGATCAAGCTAAATTCCTGCTAGGCCGCGGTCAGCGCCATGGCAAGGATGAACAACCTCATGTTTTAAAGACTCTCTTAGGATGGATAGTGTACGGCAAGTCAGCTCCATCAATGAATATGTCCTGTTTGCATCAGGCTTCGAAACCCACTATAAAACTCATGTTTCATGATGCTATTCGAAAGGAAATAGACTTACATGACCTTGTTAGTCGTCAATTCACTACTGAAGAGTTTGGTGTGATGCCGCCGAAGGGTGAATTGCTCACTCGAGAAGTCAATCGATCTTTCGATTTAATGGAACGAACATTGAAGCTGTTGGACAGGCAATACGAAATTGGCCTCTTGTGGAATGCAGCTAATGTAAAATTGCCCGACAGATATAACATGGCATTTAACCGCCTTCTTGGCTTGGAGAAGTCCCTAAGGAAAAAACCCCACCTTCTTGAGTGGCAAAATAATTACTTCAACACCGACAAAAAATTCAGCTGCTGCTACTGTTGGAAGTCCATTCATATCGGGATCTTCTCTCTAAAGGTTACGCGAGAATCGCTACACAAGAGGATTTGGAAAAAGATTGGCCTCGAGTTTGGTACGCTCCAACCTTTATAATCGTTAGCCCTAACAAGATTCCACCAAAACCTAGATGCGTGGCAGACGTAGCCGCTGAAGTCAACGGGGTATCGCTCAACACTCACCTAATGAAGGGTCCAGACAATTTGGTTCCGTTACACGCCGGTATATTCAAATTCCGAGAACTTCTGGTAGCCTTAAATGGCGATGTACGTGAGATGTTCCATAGAATTCGTATAAGCCAGGAAGACCAACAATGTCAACGCATCTTATGGAGAGAAGGGGACAGCTCTAGGAAACCGACTGTCTATATCATGGAGGTAATGATGTTTGGTCCCAGATGCTCTCCGACATGCGCACAGTATGTGCAAAATCACCACGCAAACTTATTTAAAGATGAGTGCCCGGCTGCGGTGGATGGCTTGACCAAACGTACTTACGTTGATGATTATTTTAATAGCCATAACTCTGTTGAGGAAGCTGTTGCTGTTACGAATGACGCTATTCGAATTTGCCATTCAATGAATTTTGACCTTGTAGGAATACAATCAAACAGCCGTGAATTTTTAAATCAGATGCCGCAGGGTTTTGTGAACAACAACCTGGTAATCATAGATCCTAACGAGAGTGATTGTTTAGTTTCCAAGGTTCTAGGCATGTATTGGCACCCTTCAGGTGATAATTTTTCGTATAAGTTGGCGAAGGATGAGGTCATGGAAAATATGCTTGCTGAGAACGGAGTTATCACAAAACGGCTGATGCTCAAAACTATTATGAAGATTTTCGACCCCCTGGGAATTATTTCTCTATTTATTATTCGAGGACGCATCATACTCCAGGAGGTTTGGAGAGAAGGGTATGACTCCAACTCATTGAAAACATCAAGATTCCCCGCCGGCACGTGTCATTTAACCCTGATGATTCTATAGTAAGTCTCGTAATATTTGTTGTTGCCTCGGAGAAGGCATTCGCGGCAGTAGCTTATTTTCGCTTTGCGCTCCGTAATGAGGTCGAAATTAAACAAGTCATGGCATAGGTCAAGGTTGCCCGTGTCAAGCAGTTATCTATACCTCGCCTGGAGCTGCAGGCCGCTGTTCTTGGGGTTCGCTTAGCATTAACAATCAAAGAGTGCCATACAATACGAATAGACGAGCTGCTGTTTCTATCAGATTCGAAGACAGTCCTTTCATGGATAAACTACACCAAAAAATTACCAGCCTTTGTCGCAGCTCGAGTAGGGGAAATCCTGGAATCTACCTCTTCCCGTCAGTGGTTTCACATTAGATCCATCGATAACGTCGCTGACGATGGGACAAAGCGTTTCGAAACATCAATGGAAGATCAGAACACAAGATGGTTTAGAGGCCCACAATTCCTAAAACAGTCTTTAGAACAATGGCCGGTTACAACTTATGCAGAGTCAATGCAAGAGAACAACAGAAACGAGGATTGTAGAATGCTGCACCATGTTGGTAAAGCTAAACAAAAATACACTTACGGGGCGTATGAATTGCTATCTTCAAGATTTCGAGCTAGATGGACATCCGCAGTCAGAGCCATTGCATTTTTACTACGATTCAAAAACATTCTTCAGAAAAAACCCACCGATAACGAAGTTTACATCACGCCTCTCGAGTTCAGGCAAGCCGAAAATTGGATGTTTAGGAAAATTCAGAGGGAATCTTTTGCAAGTGACAGTGCTTCGCTGACTTCAAGTGGTAAGGTTAGTTCTTCAAGCAGAATTTTGAGTCTGTCACCGTTTCTGGATAAAGAGGGTACTATGAGGCTGTGCTCGAGAGCTCAAAAGGCTAATTCCTCGTATTCCTCTCGGAACCCAGCGATACTTCCCAATAAACATCCTTTGGTCGACCTGCTTATCGATTACCATCACCAAAAGAACTGTTACCAGGGAACCGCAACGGTTATATCCGATATTCGTGAAAACGCTTGGGTAGTAAATATTCGAGGAGCGGTAGAGAGTGTGCGCAGAGTCTGTTACATGTGTAGGCGCCTCAAAGCCAAAGTGGTTATGCCTATGATGGGTCAGCTTCCTGAAGCTCTGTTAGCCTTTAGCTCAAGACCCTTTACTCATGTCGGAGTCGATTGTTTTGGTCCAATGTTGGTGAAATTTGTTCGATTCACAGTAAAACGCTATGGGATGATTTTCACATGCCTTACTTTCAGAGCAGTGCAAATAGAGTTGCTAAACGATCTAAGATTAGATCAATGCACTATGGCAGTTAGACGTTTCCTCATTAACCGTGTCGTTACGAGGTTCTTTTACAGTGCCAACGGTCTTAATTTCGTCGGTACAAAAAACTTATTGGATAAGGACGTTAAGGAGATGGAGACTGCTCTCAGCGAATACTCTTCGAGATACGAGGGAGTTAGATGGTGATTTATTCCAGCTTACTCCCCTTGGATGGGAGGAGCGTGGGACCGGCTCATTCAGTCGGTCAAGAAAAGCATAGATTTCGTTCTAAAAAATCTCGTGCCAAGAGAGGACGTTTTACGGAACGCGCTTACGGAAGTCCAGGGACAGATAAATCGACGTCCGCTAACTCATATCCCGGTTGATCCGGAAGACCCTAAACCGTTATCCCCGAAATTGATGCCTTTTGGCGAGGATGATCGAGATTTTTCTGCACCTGGGATATTTTCGGAAAATGACTGTCACAGCAAACTTTATTGTCGCCGTTCCCAACATTTGATGGCAGAGCTTACAAAGCGTTGGTATGCTGAATATCTGCCCGTAATAACAAGGCGTTCCAAATGGTTTAAGGAAACAAAACCAGTACAGATAGATGACATAGTACTCGTCATAGAACCTAACGAAATACGTTCAGCCTGGCGTTTGGGTCGTGTAATCAAAGTTTATACAGGGTCTGATGGAGTTATACGCATGGCCCATGTTAAACTTTGCAACGGGTCATTAAAGGTTAAAAGATTGATTGGGAGACTCGCTGTGTTGGATTTACAGTCTTCAACCTAGGATCATATAGTTCTCAGACGGCTCCCGGTATGTCATCGAGTTAACCAATTCCTTTTAAATCTTTATTCTTATTTTTGAAGTAGCCTACGGCGGTAACGCCTTAACAAAAGTTTCCCTTTTTTTAAAGTAGTTAAATATTTTCATCTCTTTCCAAAGGAAAGAGACAGTAAATTTTTTATTTGTCAAACTATGTATATAAGGACATGTGATTTTCCAATTTGAGAAAAAATAGTTAGAGGTTATAATCACTCCCAGGTTCTAAAACTTTATTTTTAATAATTTTCGTTGCTTCAAGATCAAGTTCTTTTGTATAAATTTCTTACCAATTGTAAGTAAAGAAAATGTAACACTTTCTCTAAATTTGTTAAGCTTTAATATTCTTTCATAGAAAATAAAATCATCATCATTGACGTGTCTGGCTATTTTTGTTTCATTTGGCTTACCAGACATCGTTGGATATTTATTTTTGGATTTCGTAAACACTTGAACGTTCTTGGAACAACAAGTAAAATAAAATAAGTGGACGATGGCATTGCCGTCTGCCTGATTGACGCGCTAAAATGTATAATGTTCTTGATTCTTGTACACTTTAAAAAAGTATTTTACTATTAAAGAAAAAAGCCAAGGTTAATTTAAAAAATTGATATTTTTTTTTGTACTACATTAACTCCGTAATGATATTATTGCGATATGTAGATGTAGTTTCAATATAATTATGAAGTAAATCCAAATTGTCGCCGTTAAGAATATTCTTTGTTTTTTCCATTGTCAATGCACGATTTCCGAAATAAATAAGTCTTATATCATTGTAAATTGGACATATTGCTAAGAAGTGAAATGTATCTTCTTTTGCCTTAAGGTTACATATTGGACAAAGGTTTGAATCATTTTTATTAAATGGCGAACCGTTTAAATTCAATACTTCACATCTGGCTCTACATTTCAAAGATATAACTATAAAAAATAGTTAGAGGTTATAATCACTCCCAGGTTCTAAAACTTTATTTTTAATAATTTTCGTTGCTTCAAGATCAAGTTCTTTTGTATAAATTTCTTACCAATTGTAAGTAAAGAAAATGTAACACTTTCTCTAAATTTGTTAAGCTTTAATATTCTTTCATAGAAAATAAAATCATCATCATTGACGTGTCTGGCTATTTTTGTTTCATTTGGCTTACCAGACATCGTTGGATATTTATTTTTGGATTTCGTAAACACTTGAACGTTCTTGGAACAACAAGTAAAATAAAATAAGTGGACGATGGCATTGCCGTCTGCCTGATTGACGCGCTAAAATGTATAATGTTCTTGATTCTTGTACACTTTAAAAAAGTATTTTACTATTAAAGAAAAAAGCCAAGGTTAATTTAAAAAATTGATATTTTTTTTTGTACTACATTAACTCCGTAATGATATTATTGCGATATGTAGATGTAGTTTCAATATAATTATGAAGTAAATCCAAATTGTCGCCGTTAAGAATATTCTTTGTTTTTTCCATTGTCAATGCACGATTTCCGAAATAAATAAGTCTTATATCATTGTAAATTGGACATATTGCCAAGAAGTGAAATGTATCTTCTTTTGCCTTAAGGTTACATATTGGACAAAGGTTTGAATCATTTTTATTAAATGGCGAACCGTTTAAATTCAATATTTCACATCTGGCTCTACATTTCAAAGATATAACTCTAAGGCTACGACAATTATTAAAATAATCTGTACTTCCCAGATCGTAGTTAAGTTCTGAATATATTGGCTTTACTATATTGTCATTGCGACTGTGAATGTCAGACAGTTCCAAAAGATTATTAAACTGCTGCTTTAAAATGAAAAGATCATCATACTGAATATTAATGTTTGTATCGCATTTTCTGCCAAAAAAATCCATTCATTAAACCATTCCAATTTATTTTCAAATGTGTTTTGGTAAGAATGTGTGGAAGTCTGTGTGCCGGATAATTAAGCGCTTTGATTATATAATCGAAGTGTAATTTTATTGTAAACGTAAATAGATTTGGGAGACCTGTATCCAGGCCGAGGACGTAGTTAGGAGTTTTCATAGGGAGGCGGAAAAGTTTTTTAAGAAAAAAGCGAAGTAGTTTTTCAACTACTTCGTATTGCTTGGATCCCCATGCTTGGCAACTGTAACACATAACTGAGCGCATGACAGCTTCAAAAACACGGTATTTTGCTGCGATTGGAACTTCATTTTTATTGATAATGGTTTTCTATGACGCGTTTATTAAATTTAACTATATGCCTGTAAGACCTAAGGTATATTAAATGCGACCTGAATTGCACGACACTAGTTTGGCACAGTGGATTTGAGAACCAGGTATTGACTGTCTCATTTTAACCCATGGGTGACATCCAAATAAAATTGTAGGTATATAAAAGAATGCGCCTAGCGTGGGGATCGAACCCACACGTCTAAGTTAGCAATCAATCACTTTTTCCACTGCGCCATTGCCACCCACATTTAGGCTTCTAGATGATGATAGCTTTTTTGAAAATGATGAGTGAGGTTAATATTGGGTTTCAAAATTATGCCTAGGTAATTATTTTGCGTGACAACTTTTATTGCTTCACCGTCGAAACACCATTTTTCATTCACTCGCAGCTTCGTTTGTCTATTGCGTACGATCATGATTTTAGATTTTTCTAGATTCACCCTCAAGTTCCAAGTTTTACAGAAGTTGTGCATTTTATTGATCATTAGTTGTAAGCTGTGAGGGGATTCCGCCAGTAATACAATATCATCAGCGTAAAGTAAACGCTTAATGATTTCTTGAGCAATCCTGATACTGGCTGGTAGATGTTGCGATATGTCATCTATAAATAAAGGGGAGAAGACTGCACTAAGCAGGCAACCCTGTTTAACTCCGGTCTTAGTTTCAAACCATTCAGACTTATTTCTGCCGTCCCATATATCTTGACGTATGTTATTGTACATATTTTTAAAGCCTATCAGCATTTTCGTTGACATAACTTTTTGAGATAGTTTATAGAAAAGTGCATTGCGGTCAATCGAGTCAAATGCAGCTTTAAACTTTACAAAAAACACGTACAGAGGGTCAATTCCCGATCTGTGAAATTATGAAGTGATAAAAAAAATATCATTTCAGTTTTCACAGAGGTTTATCATTTTCCAACTTCACGCAAACGCCTAATGCGATTCTAGAACTCATTGTGATAAAGTTTGTACTAAAAATACTAAATGATAAATTCTGTCATTTCTGATTAGATTTTTTGTTGGGAAAGGTAAATATTTCATTTCAGTTTCTAGATTTGCTTACGAATAATGTCCGGAATAATAATACGTTTAATAAATTAATAAAAGACGTCGTACTGAACAATTGTGGGTTTTATATTATATTCAATAGTATCTCTGTTTTGAGTAAGATTTATTATTTTTTCATGTGAGGATATTGAGGCTTTCCCTTCGAGATGGGCAGAATTTATTCGAAGTTACAACTTGGAGCACTTTATTGAACTTTATAGATTCCCAAAACATTTATGCATGGATTTAATACGTGAATTGAGAGCATTATTGAAAAACACTCAACTTATAAGTGCGCTCCAAAGCCATTTAAATATGGTAAAGTGCTCTGCATTTTTTTGCAATAGGTAGTTTCCAACGATCTGTAGCGGAAATGAGCACCGTCGCGTCGGCTGTTGTGAAGCTGTTTAACAATTTGACAAAATGATTTAACAATTTCTTTATTTACTCGAATTAACACAAATATAACTTACTACCAAAACAAATTTGTGTATAAATATATTTGCTGCTTACTTGTCATGTGCCAAATCCTGTTTTTCTTCTTAATATTCGATTAAAAACATTTTCTTCACAAAACAATTGACTGTGATAAAAAAATTATCATATGAAAAATGTTTGGCATTTAACTTCACTTTTTCACGAATCGAGAATCAAATTAGACGTGAAAGCGTGATAAAATTTATCACTTCACATCTTCACAGATCGGGAATTGACCCCCAGATTTCTGTTTTTGTCTAAAGCCCGTATGATACTTCTTTATCATTTTTAATGCATTAAAAATGCAAAAAGAGCAGTAAAACAATTCTCAAATGGAAAATCCCATTAAGTTTAAGTGGGTACACAACATAAACAGAAATGCAAAACTGTCAAGAAAAAAGTACTAAAAATGAAAGTGAACTTACATTTTTCAGCCATTGGTAATTTTTTTTATGAAATTTCTACATTAAAATTTGACACATCAACAAAAGTTTAGTATTTTATCATAAGTGTTTGGTTTTGGTTTGTTTTCTTGAATTTAAATAATTATATCAATAATTCTTAAAGAAACTATTCCAGCAATATACAATGCTCTAAACGAAGATGTTTTGAAATTTCCACAGTGTGAAAACGATTTGGTAAACATTTCCACGGAGTTCTACAAGATGTGGGGTTTTCCAAATTGTATTGGAACTATTGACGGTGGGTTTAAAATCTTAAACAGTAATTAATTACACATAATAATGATGTATTTGTTTTCGTTAACTTAATTAAAAAACTTTTTTTTTGTTCAGGGAAGCACTGCAGGATAAGGTCCATGAATATAGCTGGCTCTACGTACTTCAATTATAAAGGGTCGCACTCGTTTATTTTAATGGCGATCGCTGATGCCAATTACAAATTCTTATACGTTGATGTTGGAGCTAATGGACGTGTGGGAGATGTGGGCGTTTGGCTTCGTTAGGATCTAAAATTTGCAATTGAGAAAAATGATGTGCATATACCTTCAGCTTGTTACTTACCCTTAACGAATTTGCTTTCGCCATAAACATTTTTAGCAGATGATGCTTTTGCTTTAACAGAATATATGATGAAACCATATGCGCAAACAAACTTAACTGTTCACCAAAGACGATTTAATTATATGTTGTAAAGAAATCGTCGCGTGGTAGAAAACGCTTTTGGGATTTTAGCAAATAAGTTCAAGTTTTGTTTGCTCCTATTTATCGTGCTCCAACAGAAGCAATCAAAGCTGTGTTTGCCTTCATTTTTTAAGAAACGAAAAATGGAAAGCAAAACTTGCTTTGATTTAATTTCCAACGAGGATATTGAAAAAATAATTAAATCTGAGAGCAACTAATAACTTTTTGGTACTATCTTTTATAAAATTATTTATATTTGCAGATATTTCCCGCCGACTAGAGAAGCATGAAGCCACACATTATTCACAGCAGTCATCATCCAATGTAATAACGTTATTACATTATTATGCCGCTTCTGTATAGAATAATAAACAAGCAACACCGACAAAAAATTCAGCTGCTGCTACTGTTGGAAGTCCATCCATATCATTATCTAGTAGTAGTAGTAGGTAATAATAACATTAAAACAAGCTGCAATAAAAATCCTAGTAATAGTTAAACACAAAGGCCAAGGATTAAATTCCTTGGTACAGAATTAGTACAAGCTCCTATGTCGCGTATAACGTCCAAGCGGCAGTGTGATCTATAGAGGAGGCCTGGAATCTACCAATATCACTTGAAATGAGCTCACACATCCTGCGCTACAATTTCATCAGCAACAACACAACAATTACATGCCAAAGCCGCCATACGTCAATCGTTACTCAGCGGTAAGTGGAACAGTTTGTAATCTTATACTTAATCCATATCTGTTTTGTTTTTCATTTCATCAAGTAAATAGAATTAAAAATGACGCCTTCTGTAAAAACAACATCGTCCCTGGAGATGAAATCATCGCAATCACTTTCTGTTGGGACAATTTAAGAAGAAAGGAAAGGATGTGATATGAAGTTTGGCATGCAATATTAGGTAGAACAATCAGATTATTTTATTTGCTTCTACAGATAGATTCATCACCTGGCCATGAGTACACACGCAAAAACCTCTACGATAAAATGACTTGCTTAGAATACTAGGTCAGACGCCGAGGATGCAATAAAAGATACTATAGTACTTGGTGGATATCTTAAGCAAGAGATTGAGGTACAACTACCTACTGAGGTAGCAGCTATAACAACCAAAATTGTATGAAATCAAAATTCCAATGAATAGTCTGTATACATGAATTACATAACCATTTTCCGAGTTCCAAAAACGGGTGCATTAAAAAAAAAACAAAAACCGCTTAACCGCTGAGCAGTGCAATGAATGTGGAAAAATATTAAAACATCCTCGATACCTTGTCTGCTTGTGTCCCATATGAGGATCAATACCGATGAAAAACCTTTCCAATGTGAGGTTAGTATACAACGATGATAATCGTGAGGTTATTTACAGATTTGTCATAAAGATTTGCTCAGTCAAGTAATATCTTACAGGCCCATTGCACATGTTCAAACCGGAGAACATCGCTACCAGTGAGAGATTTGTAGCCGTTTTTTAAAACGACCAGCAACTACAGCAAGGTACACAAGCAAACTCACTCTGAGGAACATGTCTACGAATGTGCGCGCTGCGATAAACTATTCAACGCGATTTAGTCTCACGATGTAAGACCTTTTTTAAAATGTCTTATCTGAATGTACATATTAAAGCAGTCCATAAGGATATTAAATAATAAAATAATAATGTAATAAAATATTCGCCAACAAGTCAAATCTTAGGTGGGTTTTATTTTTTATTTTCCTTTGAAGACTTTTTTGAATTTTGACTTAATTATTCATCTCACAATCAGAATACATACCGGTGAGAAACCTATTCAAAATTTGTCCATTTAGTTTTAAACAGTTTTCCCAAAGAAACAAAACCTATTAATCCAGAAAAAGTTGAAATTAAAAGAATGAGTCAGAACTTTAGACCACTTTTTACTAAAATACTTAACCACTGTAAAACAAAAACACGTAAATCTGTAATGTGAAAAGGCTGTTTATTAAGGTTATTATTTATTTTTTTCTTTTTAATTGTTCTGATTGTAAATGCATTATTGTTTTAAATATTTTAGATTTTGCAGTTATTTGTAAATCAGAATCCAGTTTATCTATTTCTGCTCATATACAATTTCCAAAAGCCAATTTGGGCTCTGTTTTGTATCTAATGTTTTGGTTATTACGGCTTTTGTCAATCCATTCGAAGCTTCAAGAAGTGATGTTACTATTGATGTGCTCGGACTGGATTTCCATTTTGTTTTTTTTTTTTTTTGGTATGTTGATTTGTTTGGATTATCGGAGTTTGTATTGGGGGAGTATGTATTGGCGGATTTTGGATTGTCGTGTTTGGATTGGCGTAGGTTGTATTGGCGGAGTTCGGATTTGTGTTGTTTGGATTGGCGTAGTTTGAATTAGCCTAATTCCGATTGGCGGAGTTTGTTCGGAATCGGTTTCAATCGGAGTTGAAAAGAAAATTTGTGGTGATTGCGAATATGTCTCATTATCTACTGTTTAATTCCATTGTTCTGTAAAATTTTTGAAAAATCTTTCGTTTTGGAATGAGTCTGCTGTTATCGGACGGGGCGTCTTTATTTGATTAATATGTGTTTGCTTTGCCGATGGTCCTGCAATATTATAATTTTCATGTTGTAAAACCTGTAATAGGTATATAAAAATTAAGTAAATTATTGGATGAATTGGGTGTTTTTATTATATTACTTTTAGACTTCTTTTATTGAAGTTATTTACGGAAGGTGTTGGGTCTGCTATTGTTTGGAGAAAATTAAGCTTAGTTTTGAACTTCCAGTTACTCTCCAAATTTTCCACCTCTTCAGCACTGGCTCCACTTTTTTGGGCTTTGAACATCTTTTGGTTCTCCGTGTTGAAATAGGATTTTAAGTTGTTCCATTTGTTAATTATTTCACCTAAAATATTAATGTTTTGAATAATTATGTAGATATTTTTTAAAGATCAAACTAACAATATGTAAAGGGCGTGACTGGGTTGAACTCTCTGTTCATTTCAATCACACATTGAGTCCAAAATTGTTGTTTCTTAAGCTTGTTTTTGTATTAAATGTGCTTGTAATTCCAAATGAATTCTTCTTTTTGTATCTTTTCGATTAAAAAAATAATACCCAATATATTTTCCACATTTTTCAACTTCCGAAAAAAACGAACCGAAAATATTCAAGTTTTCCAAAAAATAACGACTTAATTTTAAACTTGTTTATAATAACTTTATTATCCAACGACTTAAATTAGGACGTTGACTTCAAAATAATACCTGTTCCCTTTTTTCTGAATCTCATTTCTTATTCTTCACTTCCTTTCCTTATTTGATTTTATTGGTCATTATGTTTCCCTAATTGCTTCTCTAATGACCTTATGTATCTTTTTTTTCTGTTAATTTTTTTTTTCTATTTTAATTACTTTTGTAAAAATAAAATGATGTTTGAGGGTATACCATACATAAAAAATATTTCTGTTTCGATTAAAAAAAACATACTTTCTCTTTCACAAAAATCTGACACTTTTATGTGATTTAATGTATTAAAAACGAGAAAAAAATGAGAAAAACAAGAAGTATCAGTGTGAATATGTTGTCAACAGTGGAGTATCCTTTTCGGAAACCTGTTTGATATTCACTCAGTAATTTGTTGTTTGCTTCGCTCCAAATTTGAGATTTAGATTTAGATTTATTTATTTATTATTATTTACTCAGTATGATAAAATATCTTATAATTTAGAGTAAACATCAATACATAAATACTATTAGTGTATTCATTATGCAATTGCTTAAGTGACATAGTATAAATATAAATAAATAAAAAGGAGAAAAGCTTATTCATATGAATTTAAAAATAGGAATAGCCTGATTGACGCGCTAAGATGTATAATATTCTTGATTCTCGTACACTTTAAAAAAGTAGTTTACTATTAAGGAAAAAATCCAAGGTTAATTTAAAAAATTGATATTTTTTTTGTACTACATTAACTCCGTAATGATATTATGGCGATATGTAAATGTAGTTTCAATATAATTATGAAGTAGCCGTTAAGAATATTCTTTGTTTTTTCAATTGTCAATGAACGATTTCCGAAATAAATAAGTCTTATATCATTGTAAAATGGACATATTTCTAAGAAGTGAAATTTATCTTCTTTTGCCTTAAGGTTATATATTGGACAAAGGTTTGAATCATTTTTATTAAATGGCGAACCGTTTAAATTCAATACTTCACATCTGGCTCTACATATCAAAGATATAGCTCTAAGGCTACGACAATCAATAAAATAATTTTTACTCCCCAGATCGTAGTTAAATTCTGAATATATTGGTCTGTTAATAGAGGATCATTGAGACTGTGAATGTCAGACAGTTCCAAAAGATTATTAAACTGCTGCTTTAAAATGAAAAGATCATCATACTGAATATTAATGGTTGTATCGCATTTTTCTGCCAAAAAAATCCAATCATTAACCCATTCCAATTTATTTTCAAATGTGTTTTGGTAAGAATGTGTGGAAGTCTATGTGCCGGATAATTAAGCACTTTGATTATATAATCGAAGTGTAATTTTATTGCAAACGTAAATAGGTTTGGGAGACCTGTATCCAGGGCGAGGACGTAGTTAGGAGTTTTCATAGGGAGGCGGAAAAGTTTTTTAAGAAAAAAGCGAAGTAGTTTTTCAACTACTTCGTATTGCTTGGATCCCCATATTTGGCAACTGTAACACATAACTGAGCGCATGACAGCTTCAAAAACACGGTATTTTGCTGCGATTGGAACTTCATTTTTATTGATAATGGTTTTCTATGACACGTTTATTAAATTTAACTATATGCCTGTAAGACCTAAGGTCTTTTAAATGCGACCTGAATTGCACGACACTAGTTTGGCACAGTGGATTTGAGAACCAGGTATTGACTGTCTCATTTTAACCCATGGGTGACATCCAAATAAAATTGTAGGTATATAAAAGAATGCGCCTAGCGTGGGGATCGAACCCACACGTCTAAGTTAGCAATCAATCACTTATTTCACTGCGCCATTGCCACCCACATTTAGGCTTCTAGATGATGATAGCTTTTTTGAAAATGATGAGTGAGGTTAATATTGGGTTTCAAAATTATGCCTAGGTAATTATTTTGCGTGACAACTTTTATTGCTTCACCGTCGAAACACCATTTTTCATTCACTCGCACCTTCGTTTGTCTATTGCGTACGATCATGATTTTAGATTTTTCTAGATTCACCCTCAAGTTCCAAGTTTTACAGAAGTTGTGCATTTTATTGATCATTAGTTGTAAGCTGTGAGGGGATTCCGCCAGTAATACAATATTATCAGCATAAAGTAAAAGCTTAATGATTTCTTGAGCAATCCTGATAGTGGCTGGTAGATGTTGCGATATGTCATCTATAAATAAAGGGGAGAAGACTGCACTAAGCAGGCAACCCTGTTTAACTCCGGTCTTAGTTTCAAACCATTCAGACTTATTTCTGCCGTCCCATACATCTTGACGTGTGTTATTGTACATATTTTTAAAGACTCAGCATTTTCGTTGACATAACTTTTTGAGATAGTTTATAGAAAAGTGCATTGCGGTCAATCGAGTCAAATGCAGCTTTAAACTTTACAAAAAACACGTACAGATTTCTTTTTTTGTCTAAAGCCCGTATGATACTTCTTTATCATTTTTAATGCATTAAAAATGCAAAAAGAGCAGTAAAACAATTCTCAAATGGAAAATCCCATTAAGTTTAAGTGGGTACACAACATAAACAGAAATGCAAAACTGTCAAGAAAAAAGTACTAAAAATGAAAGTGAACTTACATTTTTCAACCATTGGTAATTTTTTTATGAAATTTCTACATTAAAATTTGACACATCAACAAAAGTTTAGTATTTTATCATAAGTGTTTGGTTTTGGTTTGTTTTCTTGAATTTAAATAATTATATCAATAATTCTTAAAGAAACTATTCCAGCAATATACAATGCTCTAAACGAAGATGTTTTGAAATTTCCACAGTGTGAAAACGATTTGGTAAACATTTCCACGGAGTTCTACAAGATGTGGGGTTTTCCAAATTGTATTGGATCTATTGACGGTGGGTTTAAAATCTTAAACAGTAATTAATTACACATAATAATGATATATTTGTTTTCGTTAACTTAATTAAAAAACTTTTTTTTTGTTCAGGGAAGAACTGCAGGATAAGGTCCATGAATATAGCTGGCTCTACGTACTTCAATTATAAAGGGTCGCACTCGTTTATTTTAATGGCGATCGCGAATGCCAATTACAAATTCTTATACGTTGATGTTGGAGCTAATGGATGTGTGGGAGATGTGGGCGTTTGGCTTCGTTAGGATCTAAAATTTGCAATTGAGAAAAATGATGTGCATATACCTTCAGCTTGTTACTTACCCTTAACGAATTTGCTTTCGCCATAAACATTTTTAGCAGATGATGCTTTTGCTTTAACAGAATATATGATGAAACCATATGCGCAAACAAACTTAACTGTTCACCAAAGACGATTTAATTATATGTTGTAAAGAAATCGTCGCGTAGTAGAAAACGCTTTTGGGATTTTAGCAAATAAGTTTCAAGTTTTGTTTGCTCCTATTTATCGTGCTCCAACAGAAGCAATCAAAGCTGTGTTGGCATGTGTTTGCCTTCATTTTTTAAGAAACGAAAAATGGAAAGCAAAACTTGCTTTGATTTAATTTCCAACGAGGATATTGAAAAAATAATTAAATCTGAGAGCAACTAATAACTTTTTGGTACTATCTTTTATAAAATTATTTATATTTGCAGATATTTCCCGCCGACTAGAGAAGCATGAAGCCACACATTATTCACAGCAGTCATCATCCAATGTAATAACGTTATTACATTATTATGCCGCTTCTGTATAGAATAATAAACAAGCAACACCGACAAAAAATTCAGCTGCTGCTGCTGTTGGAAGTCCATCCATATCATTATCTAGTAGTAGTAGTAGGTAATAATAACATTAAAACAAGCTGCAATAAAAATCCTAGTAATAGTTAAACACAAAGTCTTGTTTAAAGTCTAAGGCCAAGGATTAAATTCCTTGGTACAGAATTAGTACAAGCTCCTATGTCGCGTATAACGTCCAAGCGGCAGTGTGATCTATAGAGGAGGCCTGGAATCTACCAATATCACTTGAAATGAGCTCACACATCCCGCGCTACAATTTCATCAGCAACAACACAACAATTACATGCCAAAGCCGCCATACGTCAATCGTTACTCAGCGGTAAGTGGAACAGTTTGTAATCTTATACTTAATCCATATCTGTTTTGTTTTTCATTTCATCAAGTAAATAGAATTAAAATTTACGCCTTCTGTAAAAACAACATCGTCCCTGGAGATGAAATCATCGCAATCACTTTCTGTTGGGACAATTTAAGAAGAAAGGAAAGGATGTGATATGAAGTTTGGCATGCAATATTAGGTAGAACAATCAGATTATTTTATTTGCTTCTACAGATAGATTCATCACCTGGCCATGAGTACACACGCAAAAACCTCTACGATAAAATGACTTGCTTAGAATACTAGGTCAGACGCCGAGGATGCAATAAAAGATACTATAGTACTTGGTGGATATCTTAAGCAAGAGATTGAGGTACAACTGTAGTGACCGCACTACAGATCATCCTACCTCATATTCATCCACGGTGGTCTCTCTTCACACGAACCACATCTGCATCCCATAATGGCGATCGTTTCTCATTTATTTATTTCGTAAGATTTTGCCCACCAACAATACTGACGAATCGTATGTGTATCTCCATATAAACATTTCATCGGTAGGTACACTCATTCTGCCTGATAGCTGACTAACATACAATATGCATATGTAGTTCAAGTGTTCTTGGCAGTGGATATCTGATATCCACTACCAAGGGCAAACACCGCAAATATGGGTCAGCACAGCACTACGCAGAGTGAAGTGTCAAATATCACGAACCGAATGAATAAATGAATGAATGAAAGACGGAGGTACACTGCACCATATTGAGGGCAGACTTACGAGGTATGGAAGTGACGAAATAGTAATTGTCATTGGAAATAAATGCGGTGTGTGTTAAAATACGAATGACCTGCACCGCAGGGCAGAAATATGTGTTTTGTGGCGGGGAGAACCATTATGGGTGAAGACTCTTCGTGTTTTAAAGAATGGTTGAAGAGTCAGAGTTAATAGTACGTTCAAACAAACAAGGTCGCAGCCCAGCAGCAAGACAGCGGGCCTTTGTCTTTGAATAAAATAAAATAAAATAAAATAAACGAATATATTTCAAGGAAATAAATAAATCTTTTAATCTTTTAACTCTCCGATTCCACTCTTCCCGTTCATACGGAAGCACGGTAGCGAATCGTAACATTTGGTGGCAGCGGTGGGATTTCTACGAAATAAAGATCTCCTCTACCATAGTTATTAGCCTTGCCAATACAAGAGACCTCTCTCTTGATGCGTTCTGGGGCTACACACCAGAAAAAGTGAAGTAAAAGTGAAGTTTTTTTTTGTGATTAGTGTTAGAAATCCTACGAGCGTAAGACCTTGCTAGCTTTAGAGCTTAAGCATTTGGCAGACAGTAGGTAGTGATAAAAGACCAGGCCGTAATCCTCAACTTTAGGGCGTGAAGCCTGCCTGGCAACAAAAGAACAAAAGCAGCAACAACATCAACCACAACAGCAATAATAACAACAACAACAACAGCGGCATCAACCACAACAACAACACAAGTAAACTTTAAAAAAAAAAAATATATATATGTACTTTTAGTAACATTTATTATTATTTTTAATATTATATACACATTTCTTGCTGTACCTGTATATTTCGTCAGTCCTTTCCCTTAACCTTTTTTCTCCTATAATTCCGAGTTTGTTACGAAAATTCCTGGTTTACAAATTACGAGAAAGGCAAGTAAAGAGGCCAACACTATTGCTGATCTCTTTACAAATTTACCTTTTCATTCTTCTGAACAGATTGTAAGAAAGAATACAGAAATGGACATTAAAATAGGGATAACTGATGTTTTCCACATCGTTCCTGTTTTTGATGGACAACCAAAAGAATTGGCTAAGTTCCTATCATGCGGAGATATCCTCTTCTGTTCAATCAAAGAATCTGACCAACCGACATTTTTGGAAATTGTGAAAACTAGGCTACATGGTTCTGCCTTTGAGTTGACACAACACCACACTATCCTTACTTGGAAGAGCCTAAAAGAAAAATTAGAGGCTGAATTCAAAGAGGTGAAAACTCGGTCATCGGCTCACAATGAACTTGTTACCATAAAGCAACGTTTGAAAGAAACTGTTAAAGAATTTGAGGAGCGTGTTCTAGCAGCCCTTAATTGTCTTAACTCCGCTACTTTTGCCACAACCAGCGATGACACTGTAAGGGCATTCCTTGTAGCAGAAAATCGGAAGCTAGCAATCCAAGTTTTTGAGAATGGCTTGAAGAACGAGCAGGTTAAGCTTATAGCGAAAGCTTATGGGGGGGGGGTTGATCTAAAAAAAACCATAGCCCACGCCGAAGGTCATGCCGCTCGTATAAACCACAGCTCTTCCTTTTCTAACTACACGAATCCCGTTAATAACCAAATGGCAAGGTTTTGCAATATCTGTGGAAAGCAGGGGCATACACAAGATACCTGCTACAAAAACACGCAGTTTCCCAGTTTCTCTAAGGATAAACCTGTGAAAAAGGAAACACACTTTTTGACCTGCGATTATTGTAAAAAACCCAATCACTCGATAAGCAATTGTAGAGCCTACGCAAATCGAACACCCTCGTATAGCAATAATCAAGAAGGGAATATTAGAAAAAAACCATTTAAAAATAATGTCCGACACTATAACATATCACCAGGATATAGTAATTGGCACTCGGGCGAAGACTTTTATCCTCAGCAACAAAATCAGGGAAACGAATGTGTTCGGGAGGAGACAAGCGGCTACCCCTCTCGAATAATTACTTCAGCCGATATCCACCAGAACAAGAACTAAATCTTAAGTTCCACGTATCGTTCTGTCCTGAATTCAGAGAGCCAACGAAACGTCTACCATTTAGTCCATCGCGAAAAAAATATACCACGTTGCTTATTGACACGGGAGCAGATATATCCCTTTTAAAAAATACTTGTTCTTTAGAAAGCAGTAATGAATCCTACACAATATCAACCATAGCCGGGGAGTCATTACAAACCCTGGGGATGATATATGGTAACTTGGAATTTGAAACTGCAGATCACACGATGATCTTGAAACATCATTTCCACATACTAACCGATCATATAAATCTACCCTATGACGGTATAATAGGAAACGACTTTCTATCAAAATATAAGTGCATAGTAAATTTTAAAGAAAGATCTCTAATAATTCCAATGTCAAATAATAATGAAGTAGAAGAGAGGGAGCCATTATCTACGGATAATGGGGGTGAGTATCACAGGAAGACATGCAGCTCTATGAACGGGGCCTATGGCCATAGCCGTAACGAATTGTCATGCGAAACACACTCCACAGACTCAGAATCTCTTCAAACTTTCGAAAAAAAGACAGGTATAATAAAAATATAAAAAATAATAAAGGTATAGCAGAAGGTAAGACTGATCATATAAAAGTATCAGCAGAAAGTAAGACTATCCACCCAAAAGGTTTAAAACCAAACCGATATGAAGGTGTAGCAGAAGGTAAGACTGATCATATAAAAGAATCAGCAGAAAGTAAGACTATCCACCCAAAAGGTTTAAAACCAAACCGATATGAAGGTGTAGCAGAAGGTAAGACTGATCATATAAAAGAATCAGCAGAAAGTAAGACTATCCACCCAAAAGGTCTAAAACCAAACCGATATGAAGGTGTAGCAGAAAGTAAGACTGATCATATAAAAGAATCAGCAGAAAGTAAGACTATCCACCCAAAAGGTTTAAAACCAAACCGATATGAAGGTGTAGCAGAAAGTAAGACTGATCATATAAAAGAATCAGCAGAAAGTAAGACTATCCACCCAAAAGGTCTAAAACCAAACGAGGAAAGGGAGCCATTATCTACGGATAATGGGGGTAAGCATCTAGGAGAAACATGCAATTCTATGCACGGGGCCTATAGCCAGAGCCGTGACGAGTCGCTATGTGAATCACGATCTACCAACCCAGATTCTAAAATAAAAAAGGAAAATCTGTTCGAAAATTATATTACTCTAAAACCACGTTGTGAGCAGATAATTAAAATTCCATTCAAGCATAATAAAGATGCGATTATATATAAAAAGGAAATAAGTCCAGATATATATCTTGCCGAAACTGTCGTAAGACCTGAACAAAAAATGGTCAAAGTTTTGATTCTGAATACGTCAGAAAACGAAGAAAAAATTAATGTAAACAATATTGATTACGAATGGGATGACATTTCAAATTTCAATGTCGTAAGCCTTAGGCCAGAGAAAGATTCAAAATTTGAAATAATTAGGGAATTAACAAATAAAATAAATAATGCAAATCAGGAACAGCAATTATTTTCCGAAATTGAATCCCTAACCACTTTAATTACTTTGATAATTATGCGTTACCAAAACACTGTAGATGAAATTATTGACCTGGTTAGTAATGTTAACCATGGCAAACCACATCCAACCATAGTTACTCCAAATCAGCTAAGAACAGCGCTACTAAAAATCAAACAAGACATCCCTAGTGGTACAAGAATTTCATCAATTGTGTCAAATAACATCTTATCTCTTTACCAAATTAGTACAATCAGGGCAACTATACGTCAACAGAAAGTAATTTATGAATTCAGGATTCCACTCCCATATACCGAAAATTTTCACCTCTATAAAATTATCCCTCTACCTACAAATTTTAAAAACCATTTTATATTCATACAACCTGCAACAGAATATCTTATAATAGATTATAATAAAGAGTACTACAGTCCTATCAATGCCAACGACTTAAAGAATTGTAAAAACCAGAAGAACACATTCTTATGCCCAATGCTGCATCCTTTGTTCAATTTAAATTCAAAACTATTCAACTGCGAGGTAGAATTATTACGAAAGTCGGAAGTTTTACTACCCTCATGCGAAGTGAAAGAGGCAAATATTTCAACCATATGGTTACAACTTTCTACCCATAACAAATGGTTATTCTCTACCACACACAGTTATGAAATAGATGAAATTTGCAAGGACGACTTGACAACTTACACCCTTCAAGGAACGGCTAAGCTTGAGATCACGGGAAATTGCTATATCAAATCTAAGGACTTAATAATACGTTCTTACAGTGAAATAGATACAATTTCCCACTCTTCTTATATACCCTCCATAAACATTTCAACGTTTTTAACCAGTATTACTCTTCCAGTAATCAGTAAAAATAAAAATGAGATAGCGCTTGTAAAATTCTCAAGCCAGGATGAACTTAAACTTATATCAAAGCGAATAATAGATCTTAAGTCTGAAGAAAATACTCCACTTTTGCCAATTAGCTCTCATGATATACATCAATATACATTGATCTATACAATATTAGTCTTGATCTTAGCATTTTGTTTTTACTGCCTAGTTCGATGTATGAAAAGGAAACAAAAACCTGTAAAGAATAGTAACGAAATCCAGGAAACGAACAAACCTTCCCTAACCGTACAACAAGTCCCTATAAAAACCGAACCCCTCCCGTCTACAGCACCGAAATTAGTGTTAACAACTGGTGTTTAAAAAGAAATGTATAAAATGTAAGTTTTTTTTATATAAATTTCTATCTTTTTCCAACACAACGTTAAAATTAAGAACAAAAAGCTATAATAAGCTACATTTAATCTTCAAAAAACTAAACTATAAAAAAAAATGTATATAAAATTTTCTATAAAAAAAAAAAATATATTAACTACTTATGAAAATATTGAACTGCAAATCAAAATTTTATGTTTAAATTTATGTTAAAAAAAAATAATTTTTACGTTTCCAAAAAATATTAAATTACCAAACAAAAAAAAAAACAAATTTAAAAAAAAAAAAAATATTATGTATGAAAAAGCAAAAATAATAAAACAAAAAAAATGTTAACTCTATGTATATAAAAAAAAAGGAAAAGTATATATGTAAAAAAAAAATTTTTTTTCTAAATAATATGTATTAAAAATAAATTAAAAAAAAAAAAAATTTAAAATGTTAACTATTAGTATATGTACATAAATGGCTTTTCAACCAACCATATCATTAATTTGCAGAAAATTCACCTTGAATTTTCTTTTTCGAAGGGGGGAGGGATGTAGTGACCGCACTACAGATCATCCTACCTCATATTCATCCACGGTGGTCTCTCTTCACACGAACCACATCTGCATCCCATAATGGCGATCGTTTCTCATTTATTTATTTCGTAAGATTTTGCCCACCAACAATACTGACGAATCGTATGTGTATCTCCATATAAACATTTCATCGGTAGGTACACTCATTCTGCCTGATAGCTGACTAACATACAATATGCATATGTAGTTCAAGTGTTCTTGGCAGTGGATATCTGATATCCACTACCAAGGGCAAACACCGCAAATATGGGTCAGCACAGCACTACGCAGAGTGAAGTGTCAAATATCACGAACCGAATGAATAAATGAATGAATGAAAGACGGAGGTACACTGCACCATATTGAGGGCAGACTTACGAGGTATGGAAGTGACGAAATAGTAATTGTCATTGGAAATAAATGCGGTGTGTGTTAAAATACGAATGACCTGCACCGCAGGGCAGAAATATGTGTTTTGTGGCGGGGAGAACCATTATGGGTGAAGACTCTTCGTGTTTTAAAGAATGGTTGAAGAGTCAGAGTTAATAGTACATTCAAACAAACAAGGTCGCAGCCCAGCAGCAAGACAGCGGGCCTTTGTCTTTGAATAAAATAAAATAAAATAAAATAAACGAATATATTTCAAGGAAATAAATAAATCTTTTAATCTTTTAACTCTCCGATTCCACTCTTCCCGTTCATACGGAAGCACGGTAGCGAATCGTAACACAACTACCTACTGAGGTAGCAGCTATAACAACCAAAATTTTATGAAATCAAAATTCCAATGAATAGTCTGTATACATGAATTACATAACCATTTTCCGAGTTCCAAAAACGGGTGCATTAAAAAAAAAACAAAAACCGCTTAACCGCTGAGCAGTGCAATGAATGTGGAAAAATATTAAAACATCCTCGATACCTTGTCTGCTTGTGTCCCATATGAGGATCAATACCGATGAAAAACCTTTCCAATGTGAGGTTAGTATACAACGATGATAATCGTGAGGTTATTTACAGATTTGTCATAAAGATTTGCTCAGTCAAGTAATATCTTACAGGCCCATTGCACATGTTCAAACCGGAGAACATCGCTACCAGTGAGAGATTTGTAGCCGTTTTTTAAAACGACCAGCAACTACAGCAAGGTACACAAGCAAACTCACTCTGAGGAACATGTCTACGAATGTGCGCGCTGCGATAAACTATTCAACGCGATTTAGTCTCACGATGTAAGACCTTTTTTAAAATGTCTTATCTGAATGTACATATTAAAGCAGTCCATAAGGATATTAAATAATAAAATAATAATGTAATAAAATATTCGCCAACAAGTCAAATCTTAGGTGGGTTTTATTTTTTATTTTCCTTTGAAGACTTTTGAATTTTGACTTAATTATTCATCTCACAATCAGAATACATACCGGTGAGAAACCTATTCAAAATTTGTCCATTTAGTTTTAAACAGTTTTCCCAAAGAAACAAAACCTATTAATCCAGAAAAAGTTGAAATTAAAAGAATGAGTCAGAACTTTAGACCACTTTTTACTAAAATACTTAACCACTGTAAAACAAAAACACGTAAATCTGTAATGTGAAAAGGCTGTTTATTATAGTTATTTATTTTTTTCTTTTTAATTGTTCTGATTGTAAATGCATTATTGTTTTAAATATTTTAGATTTTGCAGTTATTTGTAAATCAGAATCCAGTTTATCTATTTCTGCTGATATAAAATTTCCAAAAGCCGAATTTGTGCTCTGTTTTGTATCTAATGTTTTGGTTGTTACGGCTTTTGTCAATACATTCGAAGCTTCAAGAAGTGATGTTACTATTGATGTGCTCGGACTGGATTTCCTTTTTTTTTTTTGGTATGTTGATTTGTTTGGATTGTCGGAGTTTGTATTGGGGGAGTATGGATTGGCGGATTTTGGATTGTCGTAGTTTGGATTAGCGGAGTTCGGATTGGCGTAGGTTGTTTTGGCGGAGTTCGGATTTGTGTTGTTTGGATTGGCGTAGTTTGAATTAGCCTAATTCCGATTGGCGGAGTTTGTTCGGACTCGATTTCAATCGGAGTTGAAAAGAAAATTTGTGGTGATTGCGAATATGTCTCATTATCTACTGTTTAATTGCATTGTTCTATACAATTTTTGAAAAATCTTTCGTTTTGCAATGAGTTTGCTGTTATCGGACTGGGCGTCTTTATTTTATTAATATGTGTTTGCTTTGCCGATGGTCCTACAATAGTATAATTTTCATGTTGTAAAACCTGTAATAGGTATATAAAGATTAAATAAATTATTGGATGAATTGGGTGTTTTTATTATATTACTTTAAGACTTCTTTTATTGAAGTTATTTAGGGAAGGTGTCGGGTCTGCTATTGTTTGGAGAAAAATTAAGCTTAGTTTTGAACTTCCAGTTACTCTCCAAATTTTCCACCTCTTCAGCAATGGCTCCACTTTTTTGGGCTTTGAACATCTTTTGGTTCTCCGTGTTGAAATAGGATTTTAAGTTATTCCATTTTTTAATTATTTCACCTAAAATATTAATGTTTTGAATAATTATGTAGATATTTATTAAAGATCAAACTAACAATATGTAAAGGGCGTGACTGGGTTAAACTCTCTGTTCATTTCAATCACACATTGAGTCCAAAATTGTTGTTTCTTAAGCTTGTTTTTGTAATAAATGTGCTTGTAATTCCAAATGAATTCTTCTTTTTGTATCTTTTCGATTATCAGCCCAATATATATTCGACATTTTTCAACTTCCGAAAAAAACGAACCGAAAATATTCAAGTTTTCCAAAAAATAACGACTAAATTTTAAACTTGTTTATAATAACTTTATTATCCAACGACTTAAATTAGGACTTGACTTCAAAATAATACCTGTTCCCTTTTTTCTGAATCTTATTTCTTATTCTTCATTTCCTTTCCTTATTTGATTTTATTGGTCATTATGTTTCCCTAATTGCTTCTCGAATGACCTTATGTATCTTTTTTTTCTGTTATGTTTTTTTTCTATTTTAATTACTTTTTAATTGCTTTTTTAAAAATAAAATGACGTTTGAGGGTATACCATACATAAAAAATTTCTGTTTCGATGAAAAAAAACATTCTTTCTCTTTCACACAAATCTGACACTTTTATGTGATTTAATGTATTAAAAACGAGAAAAAAATGAGAAAAAAAAAGAAGCATCATACGGGCTTAAGGAAGTATTGGGCGACTGTTGTTAGTGTGAATATGTTGTCAAATGTGGAGTATCCTTTTAGGAAACCTGTTTGATATTCACTCAGTAATTTGTTTTTTGCTCTGCTCCAAATTTAGGACTTACATTTAGATTTATTTATTTATTATTATTTACTCAGTAAGATAAAATATCTTATAATTTAGAGTAAACATCAATACATTAATACTATTAGTATATTCATTATGCAATTGCTTTAGTGACATAGTATAAATATAAATAAATAAAAAGGAGAAAAGCTTATTCATATGAATTTAAAAATAGTAATATTTCAATATCATGAGAAAAAATAAATTATAAATGAAAATGAAATGAAATTTATTTTATACTAAAAACAATAACATTTTATATAAAAAAAAAACTGTCCTTCAGATATTAAATAAGAACAGGGTATTGGGATAATATAACAAGATACATATACTAGTTATACATATACATTATGAAACAAAGTTAAATTTTCCAGAGTGATGCCGTATAAAGATTTAGAAACAATTTTTACATGATATTATTACAAGAGTAAAATAAAATAATTGGGCAATGGCATTGCCGTCTGCCTGATTGACGCGCTAAAATGTATGTTTTTGATTCTTGTACACTTTAAAAAAAGATAGTTCCAAAAGATTTTAAAACTGTTGCTCTAAAATGAAAAGATCATCATACTGAATATTTATGGTTGCATCGCATTTCTCTGACAAAAAAATCCAATCATTAACCCAGTCCAATTTATTTTCAAATGTGTGTTTGGGAAGAATGTGTGGAAGTCTTTGTGGCGGATAAGTAAGCACTTTGATTATATAATCGAAGTGTAATCTTAGTATAAACGTAAATAGGTTTGGGGGACCTGTCTCCAGGGCGAGGACGTAGTTAGGAGTTTTCATAGGGAGGTGGAAAAGTTTTTTTTAAGAAAAAAGCGAAGTAGTTTTTCAACTTCTTCGTATTCCTTGAATCCCCATGTATGCCAACTGTAACACATATCTGGGCGCATGACAGCTTCAAAAACACACTATTTTGCTGGGATTGGAATTTCATTTTTATTGATATTGGTTTTCCATGACGCGTTTATTAGGCTTTTAGGTGATGATAGATTTTTGGAAAATGATGAGTGAGTTTCATATTGGGTTCCAAAATTATGCCGAGGTAAGTATATTGTGTGACAACTTCTATTGCTTCACCGTCGAAACACCATTTTTCATTCACTCGCAGCTTCGTTTGTCAATTGCGTACGATCATGATTTTAGATTTTTCTAGATTCACCCTCAAGTTCCAAGTCTTACAGAAGCTGTGCATTTTATTGACCATTAGTTGTAAGCTGTGAGGGGATTCCGCCAGTAATACAATATCATCAGCGTAAAGTAAAACCTTAATGATTTGTTGAGCAATCCTGATACCGGCTGGTAGATGTTGCGATATGTCATATATAAATAAGGCGAAGAGCACTAAGCAGGCAACCCTGTTTAACTCCGGTCTTAGTTTCAAACCATTCAGACTTATTTCTGCCGTCCCATACATCTTGACGTGTGTTGTTGTACATATTTTTTAAGACTTTCAGCATTTTCGTTAACATACCTTTTTGAGATAGTTTATAGAAAAGTGCATTGCGGTCAATCGAGTCAAATGCAGCTTTAAAATTTACAAAAAACGAGTACAGATTTCTTTTTTGTCTAAGGAAGAATTGGGTGACTGTTGTTAGTGTGAATATGTTGTCAACAGTGGAGTATCCTTTACGGAAACCTGTTTCTTATTCACTCAGTAATTTGTTTTTTGCTCCGCTCCAAATTTAGGATTTAGATTTAGATTTATTTATGTATTATTATTTACTCAGTTAGATAAAATATCCTATAATTTAGAGTAAACATCAGTACCTTAATACTATTAGTGTATTCATTATGAAATTGCTTAAGTGACATAGTATAAATATAAATAAATGAAAAGGAGAAAAGCTTATTCATATGAATTTAAACATAGTAATATTTCAATATCATGAGAAAAAATAAATTATAGATGAAAATGAAATGGAATTTATTTTATACTAAAAACAATAACATTTTATATAAAAAAAAAACAAAGTAAAATCGAATTATCATTATCAAAACCTCTCAAAATATTATCTGAGCATCCTTCGAAACTGTATCGTACAATTTACCACTCTAATAGAACGATGGAGTGAATTCCATAATCGAATAGCACACACATAAAACTGTCATTCAGAAATTAAATAAGAACAGCGTATTGGGATAATGTAACAAGATACATATACTAGATTGTGGGAAAATAATTTTATGAAAAAGGTATTCAGGTTGACGGGATTGTAAAACATTATGGAACAAAATTAAATTTTCCAGAGTGATGCCGTATAAAGATTTAGAAAATTGTGAGATGTGGTCATATTTCCTAAGCCCATAAACATAACGTGCTATGCTATTGAACGCAACATTAAGCTTGCGCTTGTGCTCATAAGAAAGATAGATAGATATAATTTTATTTGTGTTATTAAACAATTTTTACATGATATTATTACAAGAGTAAAATAAAATAATTGGGCAATGGCATTGCCGTCTGCCTGATTGACGCGCTAAAATGTATGTTTTTGATTCTTGTACACTTTAAAAAAGTATTTAACTATTAAAGAAAAAAGCCAAGGTTAATTTAAAAGCATATTTTTTTTGTTTGTACTACATGAACTCCGTAATGATATTATTGCGATATGTAAATGTAGTTTCAATATAATTATGAAGTAAATACCAATTGTCGCCGTTAAAAATATTCTTTGTTTTTTCCATTGTTAATGAACGATTTCCGAGATAAATAAGTCTTATATCATTGTAAATTGGACATATTACCAAGAAGTGAAATGTATCTTCTTTTGCCTTAAGGTTACATATTGGACAAAGGTTTGAATCATTTTTATTAAATGGCGAACTGTTTAAATTCAACACTTCACATCTGGCTCTACATATCAAAGACATAGCTCTAAGGCTACGACAATCATTTAAATAATTTGTACTTCCCAGATCGTAGGTAACTTCTGAATATACTGGTCTATTAATAGAGGATGTTGCCTGTATTATACTGTCATTACGACTGTGAATGTCAGATAGTTCCAAAAGATTTTAAAACTGTTGCTCTAAAATGAAAAGATCATCATACTGAATATTTATGGTTGCATCGCATTTTTCTGACAAAAAATCCAATCATTAACCCATTACAATTTGTTTTCAAATGTGTGTTTGGTAAGAATGTGTGGAAGTCTATGTGGCGGATAATTAAGCACTTTGATTATATAATCGCAGTGTAATTTTAGTATAAACGTAAATAGGTTTGGGGGACCTGTCTCCAGGGCGAGGACGTAGTTAGGAGTTTTCATAGGGAGGTGGAAAAGTTTTTTTAAGAAAAAAGCGAAGTAGTTTTTCAACTTCTTCGTATTCCTTGAATCCCCATGTATGGCAACTGTAACACAAAACTGAGCGCATGACAGCTTCAAAAACACACTATTTTGCTGGAATTGGAATTTCATTTTTATTGATTTTGGTTTTCCATGACGCGTTTATTAGGCTTTTATGTGATGATAGATTTTTGGAAAATGATGAGTGAGTTTCATATTGGGTTCCAAAATTATGCCGAGGTAAGTATATTTTGTGACAACTTCTATTGCTTCACCGTCGAAACACCATTTTTCATTCACTCGCAGCTTCGTTTGTCTATTGCGTACGATCATGATTTTAGATTTTTCTAGATTCACCCTCAAGTTCCAAGTCTTACAGAAGCTGTGCATTTTATTGATCATTAGTTGTAAGCTGTGAGGGGATTCCGCCAGTAATACAATATCATCAGCGTAAAGTAAAACCTTAATGATTTGTTGAGCAATCCTGAAACCGGCTGGTAGATGTTGCGATATGTCATCTATAAATAAAGCGAAGAGGACTGCACTAAGCAGGCAACCCTGTTTAACTCTGGTCTTAGTTTCAAACCATTCAGACTTATTTCTGCCGTCCCATACATCTTGACGTGTGTTTTTGTACATATTTTTTAAGACTTTTAGCATTTTCGTTGACGTACCTTTTTGAGATAGTTTATAAAAAAGTGCATTGCGGTCAATCGAGTCAAATGCAGCTTTAAAATTTACAAAAAACACGTACAGATTTCTTTTTTGTCTAAGGAAGAATTGGGCGACTGTTGTTAGGTGAATATGTTGTCAACAGTGGAGTATCCTTTTCGGAAATCTGTTTGATATTCACTCAGTAATTTATTTTTTGCTCCGCTCCAAATTTAGGATTTAGATTTAGATTTATTTATTTATTATTATTTACTCAGTAAGATAAAATATCTTATAATTTAGAGTAAACATCAGTACCTTAATACTATTAGTGTTTTAATTATGCAATTGCTTAAGTGACATAGTATAAATATAAATAAATAAAAAGGAGAAAAGCTTATTCATATGAATTTACACATAGTAATATTTCAATATCATGAGAAAAAATAAATTATAAATGAAAATGAAATGGAATTTATTTTATACTAAAAACAATAACATTTTATATAAAAAGAAAACAAATTAAAATCAAATTATCATTATCAAAATCTCTCAAAATATTATCTGAGCATCCTTCGAAACCGTATCTTACAGTTTACTATCCTAATAGAACGATGGAGTGAATTCCATAATCGAATAGCATACACATAAAACTGTCCTTCAGATATTAAATAAGAACAGCGTATTGGGATAATGTTACAAGGTACATCTACTAGATTGTGGGAAAATAATTTTATGAAAAAGGTATTCAAGTTGCGAAACAATGTTAAATTTTCCAGAGTGATGCCGTATAAAGATTTAGAAAATTGTGAGAAGTGGTCATATTTCCTAAGCCAATAAAAATTTCATTTCATTTTCATTTCATTTAACATAATAAATTGCAATGCAAAAAATAAAATAAAAATAATCTTAAAAGCTAAAAGTTTAATTCAGGATATATAAATTTATGTACAAAGTATTTAAAATATCTAATCTATTATTATATTTGGTTCGAAAAGTGCAAAAATAATTGCCTTTTAAAAGCGGTCGGTGCGGTAGTTCTTTGCAATTCACTTGGAAGCAAATTCCATACGCGAATTGCAGATACATAAAACGAGCGTTCTGCTATGACGCGTGTAAAACGTGTGATAATTAACTTGAGTGCAAACTGTAGCATTTCACTCAGGTAGATAGGACCTCCATTGTGGATGACATCATGGAGTTTCAGAACTAGACTGTACCGAAGGTTCCTATCAAGATGCATACCAAAGAGAATATGATGTAAATGTGAAACACTTGAGTATCTTGGAATACAGTAAATAAAACGAATACAGTCATTAACAGCAACATTTACTTTACGCTTACACTCGCAGTCCAAAACCGGATAGACTGAGCAGTTGAAAATAAAATAAGGCATAATAAGTGACTTAACGAGATGCTTTTTCATATCAGGTGCTAATAAGTTTGAGGAAGATCTCAACGTACGAAGTCAAGAGTAAATATGTCTAATAGTGTCTTAAATTGCTCTACAGCAGCTAAGATTATTGGTTATTCGGTATTTAACATTTTCCAAATAACCAATGATTTCGTCATTAAGAATAACAGAGGGAAAATCATCTGGATTCAGCTCATTTCTAGATCATAACATGGCAATAGACTTCGCCGGATTAAGTTTCCTACTATTATCATTTGACCAAATGGGAATATATCTTAAATCTTCAGTTAATCTCTCAATACAGGCCTCCATAAGTCTAATTCTACGAAAGATGTAAAGAATCACATTATCAGCATATAAATGGATTTGACAATAACGAACCACGAGGGAAGATCATTAATATATAGTGAGAACAAAAGCGGACCCAATACTAAGCCCTGGGGTATACCCATATTTGTTAAAATCGGGCTAGATGAACTCACTTCAGTTTTAATTCGCTTTACTCTATTTTTCAGATAACTGCACAGTAGCGCAAGTAAAGAGCCATCAAAATTTAGGTTCCGCTTAAGTTTAGAGAGAAGTAAAGAATGATTAATACAATCAAAGGCTTTAGAAAAGTCAAGGAGTACCATGACACCAACATTTCCAGCATCTAAAGCAAATCGGAAGTCGGACGTAACTTTTATTACAGCAGATTCACAGATGTGCTTACTGCGAAAACCAGATTGCCATTGTGAAAGTAAATTGTTTTCATTCAGATAGGCCTGAATTTGATCATGAATTATTTTGTCAAATACTTTACCCAAGAAAGACAAAATATTGATAGGCCTATATTCAGATGGGTTGGAGGGGTTGTTTTTTTAGGAACTAGTATTATGCTGGCAATTTTCCAAGTATCAGGAAATTGAGTGCTATAAATACAAAAAATTATTATATGAAGGAGGTATCTGGTTACAATAGGGAATATAAGTTTTAAAAATTTTGGTGAAATATCATCAGGCCCAACAGCATTTGACTTTACAGACATAAAGGAATGAAATAATACACTGGTGCTTATACAGTCAAATGAAAACGAATTTTCATCGCACTCCGACGGACTAAAATTATCTTGATTACGTGCAGATGCACCTGAAAAAGCTAGTATCAAAATATTTGACATCACTTCAGCACTAAACGGACATTTACTTTAATTTTTGTCTTCCTTTATACCAATTTGTTTTTAAATTCCTCCATAATTCCTTAGAGATAAGAGACTGATGAAGTTGCTCTAATAAGTACGCACGCTTAGAATTACGAATTAGCGACTTTACTTTACGCGAAAAAATATATTGTCTTTTATTAAAATCTGTTGCATTATTTATTAAATCTCCGGAAAAAATGCTCTCTCTCCTTAATAAGCATCCGCATGTTGCTGTTAAACCAGGGGCATCTATTAGCTCTTACTACTTTAGTAACAACAGGCACATAAACATCATACAGACGTGTTAATAGATTGTTAAACAATGAAACTTTAGTATTCACATCCGATGAAAAATAAATCTCATTCCATTCGAGAGTCCTGAAATTTGCATGTAAGTCTTCGTAATTAAAGTTCCGATATAATCTGAAACTAATTGTACGACTGACATTTGTTCTGTCAACATCAAACTTATAAGAGCAAAAAATGAAATCATGTATAAAATCTGAAGTTGGTCTAATTTGGTCATTTCCTAGAATTTTGGACCTAAAGCTGGTCAAAAACATGTCTAACAGAGATGGCTTTACTTCAGACTTGAAGCAAGTCGGCCAGCAGGTATTAACAACTGATAGGCCCATTTTATCACAGAAATGGTTAAAAAATCTTGTAATACTGTTGTTGAGTAGAAAATTCACGTTAGTCACCTCCTATCAATATGTTCCTGTATTTTGAACCCAGTCTAATAGCCTTTTCGATTGGTCGTCCGGAAGGCTTCCAAAGTCTTCCGAATGCTTCTGTAACTGTTCGATTGGTATGAAATGACAGTTCTTCTCCTGGATAGAAGAGAAATTTCCTTCTGGACTTGAAGTCAGAATCAAAACCAGAAGCACGCACACACTCAAATACTAAATGTCAAACACAAATTCAATTTCAACATAAATGTTGTGTAGGGATGAGCGATATTATAAAACATTGATGTTAGCATCGAAAATGTAATATTGATATCAAAACATCGATGTTTTTCAAAAATGCCTTAAAAATACAATAAATTATAAATTCAAACTACCTTCAGTGTTTTGAAAATTGAAGCAATGTTTATTTTTTCACAATTTTCTTTACCCTTTTTGTGTACTAGTATATTACATTAAATTTCACCAAGCGGGATTTGAACTTCATACAGTTTCACATAAATAATTTGAAGCGTAGTTTCGCTGAAGCATGAGCTCATTTTAAGCTCAGGATTTAAGCTTACTTTAAGTCGATCTTTTGAATCTTAACATCGATGATGCGATGTTTCACTTGCTTCAACATCGATGTTGAATCTTCTATATTTTTTTCGACTAATATTGATGTTTTGCCAACATCAATGAATATCGCCCATCTCTACATTTTCATGTCATGTCACCTTACACATACACTCACATTGAATTTCAAAATCCAGAATGAAGTGTTAACTTGTTCGATTGGAATCCCGGATCGGAGAGTTCTTCCGGATTACCAATCGAAAAGGTCATAAGTAACGTTTCTTCTAACTCCCGAAGGTTTTCTTCCTTGAACATATTATGGGGACTTTATAAAGCTACAAGTAAATATTTTTCAAACGAATTCCTCACTTCAACGCAAATATAACCAATGTTACATCCAATTGACCTAACAACTGTAGAAGCTAAACTATGTTCACGCACATAAACACAGACACCACCCCAACCCCATCTTTACGATCATTTCTGTGAATTTTGAAACCAGGAAAAGCTACTAATGCGTCTGATACATTGCAATTCAGCCACGATTCCGACACCATGACAACATCCACCTTAGAAGTACTAAGTATTTGATAAAGCAAAGTATATGTAGCTCGAATGCTCTCAGCATTCAAGCAGCATACACTGAGTACTTCAGACGCACCACACATCACATTCAGAACACACCGTATACCATCAGGATCTGTACCAAAAACCATACTTGATTAAATAACAATTTAAAATAACCATTACCGCCAAACTTAAGAAGGAAAATATTCGCACTATAATACCTATCGCAAAAAGGTATAGAAATAGATGAGTAGGAATATAATAGAATTCCTAAATAAGATACATAAATAGATTTGAAAAAAATAATAGAGAATTATATTGGGAGCGTTTAATAAAACACATTTTAAAAATAATCATAATGCTAGTTAAAAGCCCCGCTCAAACCTCAAGAATTTTAATTTTTGAATTGGAAAAGATGACATAAATTACGTATAGAAATAAACCTAACTCATAAAGATTATACGTAATTAATAATGAAGTAATAAAAAACAAGAAAAACAAATCTCCGACATCATAATACAGCAGCAACAACACCATCATCATCAGCAACACCGCAAGCAGCTTCATTTTTTACATCAGTAATAATATCATTTAGAACAAGTGCACAAGCAGGCACGGATACAAACTCTTGCACACCTACAACAGCACCTGTAGCAGCAGCAGCAACAACATTACTTATTATAGAATCAGTATGCGAAGCCATCTCATCCAATTCTTTGTCATCATTCATATCAACAGCCGCAACAGAATCAACGAGATCGGTCGTAGAAACAACAAAACAGTCATTTAAAGAGCGAAAAACTTCAAGAGAATTTATGCCAGTGATACAAATAGGCATTTTGTTCATATCATTAGTTTGTCTAACATAGACCCTACCTCGTCTAATAAACACAGAGTGCAGAAATCCGCTCTTCTTGAGCTCGTTGGCTTTACGAAAAATTTCAATATTGTTTTTTGTTAAGCTTTCATATACTCGCACAAACCTATTTCCTTCAAAACCAAGGTCACTCAATGTAAAAGCTCAGGAATTTAGTTTATAATAAGCCATGCATTAGTCAAAACTTTGATTTTATCTTGTGCGTGCGGTAGTTTAACGATGATTGCACTGGCGGTAGAGTTGTTTTTCGGTTTAGTGCGGAGAACGTAAAGTGGTTGCGGTGGTGCATGGTTGGTCAAAGTGCAAAAACGTTGAAAAATACTTTTCAGATTTTCATTTGCAAAGAATGGAATACCATTGCATCAATTTGGAATTTCAGCATTGTGTTGTCTTTTTCCAACATCTGTGCTTTAACGAAAGTTAGTTCTTCTTCTTGCGAGTCCAATCTGCGTCCTTGTTACTCTAATGTTTCAATTCTGCTACCAAGTGTAAATAGAGAGTGATTAGAAGAGTTGAGCCTGTGGGTCAATAAGTTTTCGATTGCGTTTATTTTATTTTTGAAGTCAAGCTCAGTGTTGTTAATCCGCAGTAATAAACTCTCTTGCCTCTCACTGATAGTTTTTTCCAATGTTTTAATGTTTGAATGAAAATCAAGTTCCATTTTGTTTATTCGTAGAGTTAAGTTTTCACACATGGTATTTAATTCGGCTTTTAATTGTGTAACAATAGATTCAGTTAAAGTTTTAGTGAGCGAATCAAAACGGGACTCGATTTTGTTCCACAATTGAGTTGGACCTGAGTTAGTTGCAGGGGAGTTCGTATATGAAGGGGGAGTATTCGAGTGCTTTTCCGTAGACCTGAGCTTTCTTTGCAACTCAAGTGATTTTGGGTTTGACATTTCCAGTTATTTAAGTTCGTAGGTACAAAATTGCAAAGTAAAATTTCCAAATTTAAAAACAAGTTTTCACTTTAGGAAATATAATTTTCTATGTGTAAATTTCAGTGGCAAGTAGATTTAGATTTTATTTATACTTTATCGCACTCTATATAATTTAAAAGGACTTTTTAACGAATTTACAAGAGGATTTTGCTTAATAATACGTGCTATGCTATTGAACGCAACATTAAGTTTGCGCTTGTGCTCATAAGAAAGACAGATAGATAAATATAATTTCATTTGTGTTATTAAACAATTTTGCATGATATTATTACAGGAGTGAAATAAAATAATTGGGCAATGGCATTGCTGTCTGCCTGATTGACGCGCTAAAATGTGTAATGTTCTTGATTCTTGTACACTTTAAAAAAGTATTTTACTATTAAAGAAAAAAGCCAAGAAGGTGTTTTTTTTTATAATACAATTCTATATACTATTGAAATTACTCAGCCAAGTAGAAGACTTAGCATTATATTTAATTGGACTTGTTGAATTATTGATTCAAAATAGCTTTTAACGGCCTTTAGTAAATTTTGTGGACTAAAGGCCGTTAAAAGCTATTTTGAATATTACAATTCTATTGCTTCACCGTCGAAACACCATTTTTCATTCACTAGCAGCTTCGTTTGTCTATTGCGTACGATCATGATTTTAGATTTTTCTAGATTCACCCTCAAGTTCCAAGTTTTACACAAGTTGTGCATTTTATTGATCATTAGTTGTAAGCTGTGAGGGGTTTCCGCCAGTAATACAACATCATCACCGTAAAGTAAAACCTTAATGATTTCTTGAGCAATTCTGATACCGGCTGGTAGATGTTGCGCTATGTCATCTATAAATAAAGCGAAGAGGGCTGCACTAAGAAGACAACCCTGTTTAACTCCGGTCTTA